>VZTX01013253.1:832399-863293 GCA_013400915.1 Pardalotus punctatus
CTTTCCTGTAGCTAAGCCCAAAAAGTGGAAACAAACATTGCCCCAGTTGACAAGTGCAGGAGTTTGTTATTGTTGATTACAGCTGACCACAAGTTTAAAATTACTGTTTCCAGTAAACATAAGGAATATTTTATTTCATTTTATTGATTGAAAAATCCAATTTAAATAGAGAAAGGCTGCTACTGTGGCTTTGCTTGAAATGCTTCTTAAAACCACACTGTCCTATGAATATTTGGAGAAAGTAGATGGTTACTGAGATATTTCCAGCTTGATCATAAATGGTTTCAATTAGACATCATGGAACAAATTGGAAATGCAGAATCTATGTTCAACTGGGAAACACTATCTTGTTCACAAAACATCCTAAAATTAACTACTCTCTTTAACACATTAAATTATCTCTAATTGCACATTTGACTGAAGGAATAAACCTCTTTTAATCAGTCATTGACATAAAGTTTATTTGCTTTGCAAACTGGTAGATTGATCAATGCAAACATTGTTATTTGAAGCTAAACTGTGATATATAATACTGCCATTGAGAGTCAGGAATTAGAATCAAACATAATACTGTTAGAAGGCCTGAAATCAAAAATTACTGCTTGATTGCATAATTTTTAAGTGTGCTTAGTTTCTTATGGTAATACATTTTGCAATCAAAAAATAATAAGACTAGAGATTGATTTCAAGCATTAGTGTTCTGCTGACTTTGCATGGCTGCATCTCTACTGGGACAGGAAACCCCTTTCTTCTTACTCTATCAATGGCCATTTCAATTATATCTGCAATATGAACTTGGAGAAGGCATAAGCACTACGGCTTTTGTCAATATCTAAAAGCGTTACTCTGTATTCTGCTCTTACTCTGCCAAAGAAGGAGAACTCCTTCATTCCAAACATGACAATGCCAAAGCACTGTTCAGCATTTCCTTTCTTCTCGTGATTTATAATCCACACGTGGATAAAGTACAGGGTTCACCGTCCCAATTCCCACTGTGGTTTTCTGTGATTGTTTTTAGGTCAGGTTTTCTGTAGTCTTGCCTTTATCCCTGAAAACAAGAGCCGCTTCTGACAATTTCTTGTGCAAACGTTCAGGATAATCTGTGCTCTCTGTTTTTGCAGTGTGCCAGCAAGGTGAACGGCGGGCTGTACACTACCACTAAAGATTATCCTGATGAAGCTGTGCACTTTGCCAGGAGCCATCCACTGATGTATCAGCCCATCAGGCCTGTTCATAAGAGGCCAATACTGGTTAAAACAGATGGAAAGTACAATCTTAAACAAATAGCAGTGGACAGAGTGGAAGCTGAAGATGGGCAATATGATGTTTTGTTCATTGGCACAGGTAAAGAAAGCAAGCAAGAAAGAATTTTTGAGTTTACAATTTAGTAAGTTGTATTGTTTTGTTTTTTCCTCCAGGATGAAGCAAATCAATGTAACATTCCTTTTTAATAATTTTTTCTTTTCATGCCTGTGCCAGTCTTCACCTTACAGAGGATAGTCATTCCAGATATGTGTTTCATTGTGATGCTAACAATATATAGGAAAATAATGGTAGGGAAACATTTAAAGACTAGGAAGAGAAGCAAGTATAGGATTCCACTTTAATTTCTTTTCAAACAAGAACATTAAAATAAATTGCCTTATTTTTTAAACTTCAGAACACAGTCATGTGTCTGAGTTGAGACCTGGAGACCTGAGAGAAACAAAGGTGATATGACTTCCAAAAATATAAGTTCAAGTTATTGGCTTTATTCCACAGTTTCTTTTCCCCAGTTCTGGAGACACCAAGTCTAGCTGATACCATTAAAAAAGAAACTGCCAGATTTCAGATTTGGGTTACGACACAGCTCAAGGAAGGAAGGAGGAAAAGCCCAATTTTAAAAAAAAAAACAAACAACCAAACAACAAAAAAAACCCAAAAAAGCTTGAAAGTTTCCTGCCAAGTTTTCTTGTCTTCCTTCTGTGCCATTTTATTAAAATACAGAGAGCTTGTTTTACAAGAATTTTTAGACATCTTTCTAACAAACACAATGAAGGCAAAATATAAAATATACCTGCACTGTCTAAGAAAGCAGACAAAAAATAGATACCCTAACAGTATTTTAAAGATAAAAAAAAAAATTAAGAAAACAAGAGGAAAGGCTGGAACTAGACAAGACTTTAGTCACATCTAATCTGTCTGGAAAAAATCCAAGGATTCTTACATTCACATTTAATCAATTTAGCAACAGGAATGGTATCACAAATCATTTTGACCATTTTGTCTAGGAAAGCAGTTCCAGTGAATTATTTTTACTCACGAAATTCCTCTGATAAGTACATTTCACTGTTGAGAACATTCAAAATAAGCATGTTCATAGAATAGCAAAGTCTTATTTATATTAGTGCTGTTTTCTAAGGTTTTTAATGGCCTCAGTGTGGTGTTGGTAATGGAATTACTGCGGTCTGTAAAACATTGTACCATACAGCACTTATTTCTGTACAGCAAATCTTACAATCAGTCCTACAGTCTTCATATTTTTGTATTTCTGATTGAGATTGCATCAAATATTCTTGTACACAAGTCTTCTGCTCAGCAAAGTTGAATCCAAAGGGGTTTAGGTGTGTGCTTTAGAGCTGTCCTGGACTGGTACCCAACAGCTGCCTGGTGTTCTCAGCCTGTCTGATCTCAGCTGACAATAAATTCCTGCAAAAGAATTTGGGTTTTAGAAACTCTGAAATGAAACCTGCAATCTCTACTCCGGAAAAGCACCCATCAGAAAATTCACTGCTTCTTTGGGCAATATAATGTTAGAAAGGGTTGACATATTTTTTTTAATCCCAGTCAGACTCCTTCTGTGTAATATAAGTAAGCAGCACTTACAGCTGAGCAAGTTTCCTTGGGGTAGCGGTGCAGGTTAGAAATGTTCATCAAAAGCAGAGTCTGAACATCACAGCTTTCACATGTCTGTCAGCAGGATTTGAAGAGGGACTTACTTATGAAAATCAGAGCTCGGAATACAAATTCTTTTCACTGTTCTACTACAAAATGGTTGCCTTTGATTGCATATTCTCTTTGAAAAATGCTGTATGACCCCAGTTTAATGGTTCTTCTTTTTGTTTTACCCTTTGATCTTTTGCTGAACATTTTCCCCAGTGCTCCCCTGCTTTATATTTCCCCTGTAAATCAAAGGTGACTGAAAGTAAGAGAAGAAAGGAAGTGATATTTGCCATTGTTGATGACAGATTTTCAGATTAAGGACAGCAAGGCTTTTCTATTAATAGCCAGCAAGGCAAAACCAAAGTGGTAGAAGATCAGATGTTATTTGTGTGTTCTAATTTCCTGCAAGAGTTGCAGTGACAGAGAGGATGATAAATCTAAATCCAACATGCCATAGTCTTTTTGAATGTGCATTTTATATTCTGGTTCATCTCCCTTTGACTACCACCTTCAGCTCAACAGCAGCCCAGTGTTTTCCTAGAGGAGGGTGAGAATTCTGCAGAATGAACCCCTGAAGGTTTTTGTACTCTTGCCCATGGGAAGGGGGCTAGTATCAGCAATTAAGGATATTAGTAGTTTCCTATCTAATGTAAACACTCAGATCCTATAATTAAAGCTACTTTACACTTGCTTGCCTCAATGAACCTTCCACCCACTCCCGTTTCTTTTTCTGAAATATGGTTGCCCTCTGCTATCCTTTTGCTGCTCACGAGATCCAGCATTTGAAAAATACAATTATTATATATCTTACAAATGTCTAAGTTGACTCTTCTTTGCCAGGGACAAATTGTCATCTATTTAATTTTCTAAGAGTAAGAATCCTCATCAATGACAGCAATATACAACTACCTTCTCATGTTTATAAATTTCAATCCATTATCAATTTGAAGAAGTAATTTCGGGTATTTGAAGGCCATACAAATGTTTCAACCAATCATAACCTTTACTTTTGTTTTGTTTTGAATTTATCTCCAGATAATGGTATTGTGCTAAAAGTCATAACAATTTACAATCAAGAGACAGAATCAATGGAAGAAGTGATTCTTGAAGAGCTGCAAGTATTCAAGGTGAACTGTGCTGTATATGAAGTATATACACAAGTCTTGAAATTTCTACAGAATTAAAATGTCTAAAAAAAAATCTGAGGATAGTCAAATATGTAATACCTGTGTGCAATAAATTTTCTAATCATCTAGTAATTTTATGACAGGGAACCTTCGTTTTCAAATGAAGTTTTCTCATGGCCGAAGTACCAAAGCATGTTGAAGCAAATCATGACTACTGCCTTTCTATTTATGTGCTTGGACATTGTCGTCTGACTTTTAATTAGAAACTTATTGCATTTTGTTTAATTTTCCCTCATTTCCAATTAAGTAATTAAAAGAGTATAACTGCAGGCATAAACATGTGCCTACTATAATCTTGGAAACTAAAATGAGGTCCAGATAGGAAAAGCCCAATCCTCAGAAAGAGTGAATCACTTAATCTGTCTCTCCAGTGGGAAAACCTGAGTCCTAGTGAGGCAGAACTCCATTCTGCTGAAGAACAACCTATGACTGCAGCTCAGTATTTGGCATGTGACAAAGCTAATCTAATAAAATTCCCTTTGTATTCTCATCCTGTCACATTGGCCACATAAGGCAGGAGGCTAACCTGCTTCAAACCATAGGGAAAATCTAATATCAAAAGTTAGACAATTAAATGTAGAATTAGGCAGTAAATCTTGAATTTAGGCAGTGTAACTATTGACTTGTTGCCTGGGGGGAAAATCACAGAATTTGCCTTTCTTGATAAAGCTGGTTTTCAACAGAACTGTGAGAGTTTATGTATTACTCCAAGAAATCTGAGCAGAGGGCAGAGAGGACAATGGTAGAAGAAGGAATTCCTGCTATTTTTATCTTATCTTCAATGAATGTTTTGTTATAAAGGACACTCCACTTATCACTCTCAAGAAGGACAAAAGAGATTCAGTGGTGGCAAGAGCTAATGTCATGTTTGACAGGGAAATTGTAGTAGTTCCTGCAGCACTGATAATCCTGAATTAAGTGTTGGCCAGTTGTTTCTAAATAAACTGTTTTAAAGCAATACTTCTGAAAGTCACAATTTCCTCACATCTTTCTTAAAGAAAGTCAAAGTATCTAGCAAAGCTGAATGTAAAAGTAAATATCAATCCTATTTTACCTGATTTATTGTTGTAGCAAAAAGATATTCTTTTTTATAAGCAAGCAAATATTTCCTATTTTTCAGATGCCAGTTCCTATTATTTCTATGGAAATCTCTTCAAAAAGGGTAAGTATTTTACAAATTGGAAATGTGATGATTGTGACTCAAATGTAAGGAAGCTGTTAACTGCATATAGGTGGATTCATAGATAGGCAGATGTACAGCATCTATGAGATCTGGTTGGATTCATGTAATCACTCTGTAACATAAATGTATGGTTATATACTCCGTTCCTCTATAATGCATTTATATATTTCAATTCTAATGTTAAATATCCTTAGTTTGCAATATCAAGCATATCAAAGCAAGTAAATACCAATCTGTTTCAGAAGTTACTGTCATACTAATCACAGTAGGGATTAGCTTGGTGGATATGGCAACTCACAGAAAAGTTCTTTGTTGATAAATGCAGACAAACTTCAGCCCCATGAGGATATCAGTGCAAAAAGAGCTTTGCTGGCTCTCCCACGTATCCAGTTGCCCTGTAGGGCTGTTTGGATCAGAGTCCTTTTGAGTTTCTGCAAATTTTTTTCTGATATCAACACCCAATTTATTACCCTTGTGGGTAGATTCTCATCCATATCATATCATATCATATCATATCATACCATATCATATTATCATAGCATCTCAGCACAGAGCCATTATAAACATCCAAGGACAGTTATATCTTAATGTTAAACATGTCCAACAATTGTTAGACATCCTGTGCAATGCCGGTGCACATAAACACAGTGAAACACAAGTAACAAAGAATGAAAACTGCATTATTCGGAGGTGTGAGTGTGCCCCAAAAGGTTATTTGAGTCTTGATCTCTAATCAACTCACATTCTTCCTGCAGGTAATGCAGAAAGTCAATGTCCTCTGATGGTAATTCAGAGGAGGATTTGGGCCTAAGTATTTTTAATTATTTCCTGCATCAGTCTTTTCCCATTGACTGTGAAAGCAGGTCTCGAGACTAGATTGTCTAACACTGCACCTAAGTGATTATTTGGAGAAAGACTTGCTGTCTTTTCAGATGTTTTCCTTACCTTCAACTCTCAATAAATTGTCATGGTTAAAGGGTTGTGTTGGAAGAGTAAAAAGGAGATATAAAAATTGAAGTAGCAGTCCTCCATTACATCCATCTCCCAGGAAGACTGCTAAGTCTACTAATCAATGTATATCTGGAAAATCTGGAAAGAACTGTAAAAAAGCCACCAAATCAATCCAGTGGTGGAAGAACAAAACTTCTTGTGAGAAGTAAAAGTAGCTTAACTGTTTCAAGATATCAAAAAGAAGACAGAGAAGAGAGCCATATATATATTTTACTGTGTGAAGTAACTTCCTGCTGTGTGTATGAGGATTCTAAAATATCAATGGCAAAACAGTATCAGATTAAATAACCAAGATCAGCTTGCTGAATGTAGATAAACTTATTCTTGAAATAGCATACCATTTTCTGATACTGAGGAAAATTAAATCTTGGAATAAGTGTTAGGGACATAATTGGCACCCAGCGTTTTTTCTTTTAAATCAACAGAAATATAACTTAGTTGATCATATGTCAAAAAATAAATGTACCTCGAGCATTTTGGCTGGTCACTTTTGAACTTGGAGTTACTGAGCCTGTGGAGACCTCCTTGCTGCCTATGTCTCCATACCCTTATAACACTGACCAGCCTTCACCAAGTCAAGGTACAATAAAATACCACATTTCAGGGCTGAGCTAGTTATCTGCAGAGACTGGGAAAGAATGTTCTTTGATGTTCAGTTGGCTTGATATCAGATGCTTCTTTTCCCTCCTCTGATGTACCAAGACTTAGAGAAATCTTTACCCCTGCTAAAAGATGAAAGACAAAATCCCATCTCGTATGTCTCATTGAAAGTGTTGTTCATGTCTTCTGGGACAATCACGCTGCAGCTTTTGCAGACAAAGAATTCCCCTCAAATAAGTATCCTAGGTTTTCTCTTCATTCCAGTTGGCAGATTGAGTTCCTGCTACTATCATCTGGTTTATCTCACCAGAAGAATTCTTCAAACATTGCTGTTACCAGCCTCTCCTAGTTTCTTCCCCTGGTGTCTCTGAAAGTTAAATTTCTGTGATCTAAAGAGATATGAGAGGTATAATAAGGAAGAAGAATGGATGATCTGGATTACAATTTATATTTTGTGATAGACTAAATGAGGTGTCAGTATATTCCAGCTTTAAGTAATTTTACAATACCAGATTTTGAAATCTTGGTTGAAGAGTGGGAATTATGGACTAAGTTTGGCCGTTAGGATGAGCACAGTTTAGGGATCTTTTTCTAGCTGGTAAAACTATGGAAGTGAGCTGTGCATAAGCAGTTTCTATTGTAGTGCACTGTGCATATGTCTGTGTTCAGAAAATTTACATTCATCAGCAACAAGAGCTTTTCTCAAATTCCTGTAAATTCAAGCTATTCTCTTCTGAATTTATTGTGCCAGCATCTGAAGAATTCGATTGATTATCTGTCTTTTGATTTGAAAAGAACGGCTGTGTGAACTCAAAAGATTCAGTCAATACTAATGCTGAAAAAACCCCACTTAAACCCCGCAAATAAGCATTAAAGAAGTAGAGAGTGACCAGTTAATTTGTAAGGAAAGGCTGAACAGCAACAGGAAAAAAATTAAATATCTATCTGTCTATCTGTCTATCCAACTCCTGTGCACTGAGGGATTATAGAAATCATAGCACTACTGTGCATGGAAATTTGTGACCATTTTGTGAGTAGCCACATCGAGCGTTAAAGTTACTTGAAAACTCCCGGTTTAAAGTTGAGTTTGGTTATAACCCTTGCATATTTGAACTTAATTGTTTAAAGTCTTTTATGTCAAATTGGGGTTTTTTTGCAGATCTGTTAGGTGACAGACAAGTGTAAAGAGTGAGGCACCTGAAAGTATCTCAACAAAGAAAAAAGAAACATAAACCCTTGCCTATTTAAACACAAAGCTGAAAATTCAGACACGAGGAAATGCCAAAATAAACTTGTTCATTTTACCTTCTGACTGCTTTTTCCTCAGTAGGAGAGTTTAATCGGTAATCAGATTATTTTCCTACAGAGTAATTCTGCCTCCCTCAGGTCACAGGCTGTATGCACAACCGGCAAGCAATGACAAACTTAAAAATTTTAATAGCTGCATTGGGAACAGAAGTTTTTGTGGACATTCTAGCAATCCTACACCGTGTCCTTTTTGCAGCAACAGCTCTATGTGGGATCCGAGTCAGTCATAGCTCAAGTGAAGTTCCACCAGTGCGACATGTACGGCACCGCCTGCGCCGACTGCTGCCTCGCCCGCGATCCCTACTGCGCCTGGGACGGCATCTCCTGCTCCCGCTACTTCCCCACGGCAGTGCAGGCAAAGAGGTGAGAGTGTGGCTTTTTCTGATGCACTTTTTGCAAAATATGTCCATCAACAGTTTCTACTGCAACACAAAGTACTTCGTATCTCTAACTGAACAGTGAGGTGTCAGCTGCTAATTTATCAGCACAACCTTAGGAGATTGCAAGGAACCAAATTCACAGGATGGCATCAACTGCAGTACCAGGAATATTTTTGTGACTAAAGCTAAGTCACTTTGTAATTATTTATATTACACTGTAAAGTGTAAATTTCCTTAAATATTTTTTCAAGTCTTTGCAACATCAGAGACCTAGTTTGGCAGTATTATACAGCAAGTATATCACGCTCCAATAACACATACAACAGAATTTCTAAAAAAAAGCAAAGAATCTTTGTTACTAGACATATACCTTCACCAGCTGAAATCAAACCAGAGTTTCTGCAAAAGCTAAGTTTTGGCCTAGGTTTTCTGCAGTGTACTGAAAGGGAAGTTACCCTAAAGGTCAGTTCAAAGCACAAACCTAATTTGGGTGCTTTAATCCTTCCTTGTGGAGATTCTTTCTCTGTATCACCCTTCACATATTCATGGTTCTTGACCTTCACTCGTTCATGCAATGATTTCCCATATACCTGTCATCCTCCCTTTCCTCTCAAACCCAGGTTCTGAAATTCAGCTACACAGATCAAGTATCTAAACATATGTGTTTTAATCCAGACCTTTTCACAAAATTAGCCAGTTTTGCCACCTAGAGAGAGCGATTTCTTGCCTGAGTCAGCAAAAATTTGATAATGTATAATTCAAATCCTTTCTGTGTCTTTTTTTGCATTTACTGGTTCTAAAAATATATGCCTATTTATATTAGACCTACAGCGACTACAAGAATGAAATTAATAAATTCCAGAGAGAGTTTGAAAACTGGTGGAGGTGGTTCAGTCCAAACCAAGTCATAGAATCCCCAAGGTATTATTGCTTCTTAGAGAAAATCAGGAAGGTGGGGTTTTGTATTTATTTATTTTTCATCCTGCACACCTTGTCTTTCCACGAATCTGGATGCACTCAAACAAATGCAGGCTGACTATTGTCAGGCACAACATTCATTTCCATAGATTTCTGTAAAAGATAATTAATACAGTCATATTACCTGTGATAACTTTTAGATAAAACATCTTTAAAGTACAAATGAGAAACAGAGTCTCTGACTCAGCATGATTAAGAATTTCTTGGATTTACTGCACTAAGGCATAGGTTAAACCAAGTAGGAAACCTACAGTGCTTTTACAGGGAGGTTTGCGTAGTTTTCTCGTACCTCCTGTGAATAGACCTAAAGGGACGAAGTAGGGTCTGGCTGTCTGCTCAGGGTGAGATGCGTCTGGTTAAAATTATTAGACCCCAGATTAAGAAAGATGAGCAGGTATATAGTGGGCCAGGGAGATTAATGTCCTACAGAATAAGTAGAAATTAGATTATCATAAAGATAAAGCATATGGATTACTCATCTAATGATGTAAAAGTCATTTGGGAAGGAGGAGGGGGGTTAAAAATTTCCCAGCAGCCTTTAACTTGCTTGCTGTGTCACCCTTTATGTTGTGCAGGCTACTTGTTGTCTAAGAAATGATAAGAGAAACTCACTGAGGCCTGGACTCTGTTGTACATGCTTCTCACCTAAGACAATTTCCAGAGTAGCAGCCTTTAACTTCCCTGAAAACACATTTATCCAGGGTGGAGTGATAGGGGCAGACCCTCAGGCACCTTCCCGTGCCTTACCTCCCCAACATTGAGCAGGCCAGCCTCTAAAAGAAGAAAATACTGCTGCTATCTCCCTCCTTCTCTTAAGATAAGCACTGTAGCAGTGGAGAAGGGATTTACACCCAATTGAATGCTCTTGAAGACTGCAAAACTTGTTTTACATATTGGAGTTTGGGGAACAGCCAGCAAGACTAGCAGTGTTGAGAGGCATGCATGGCATTTGCTCTGCTCACTTGAGGTTACAGCCAAAGCTCAGAGCATTTTAAATTCAAAACCTTACACTAACTGTGGGATACATGGAGAGGCAGGGAGGGGTACTAGGGACATGTGTATTGAAGTTGTTTCAGGTTTCTTCCCATCAGGTACCAGGTGAAAAGTACTATGGGAAAAGGCAGGTCCCAGCAGACAGTGTGGAGTTTTCTGATACCAAGTGGCACTGAGCAGGTGATGACCCTGCCATGGCTTCCTTGGACTCCAAACTGAATTAATGACTGAATTAATAACTGAATTAATGCCACATCCCAGAACTTCCATTTCTTCATCCGGCTTTCTCTCAGGGCTCCAGGTTTCTGCTGAAGCTGTACATGGTAATACCAGTAATGTGAGTGCAAGGGGCAGTGCAGAACATTTGTTTCTCCTGTTCCTGATATCCCTCCCTTCACTGGAGCCATGGAGTTGTGCCTTACACTGCACCACACCTGAGCTGGCCTTAATACCACCTCTGCTCAAATGGGGCCCTCATGCTGTACATTTAGGTGGACTTTTGATTTGAAAGAGAGTGCTGCTAGTGAGTAAGGACACTGCTCAGAGCTCTCTTTTTAGTTCCAGTCCTACTGGTGAAGAGTTGAATTAGGGCAGGGATGTACAAAATGTCCTCCCCTCTCTGATCCAAATGCTGTCTGCTTTACATCCTGATGCCTCCAAGGTATAACAAGTGTTTAGAGAAACATTAAATAGAAATCTGTAAACTAAGGCATGTAACGGATTTAGAGAGAAGTGAAGCATAAATACAAAAGCCCTTTGCTTGGCATCTGGTATTAATTTTTCAAATTGTGAAAGTCTGTAATTCCTTGTACATGCATAGCCTGGATAACTAATTAAATGTAGGATTTAATTAAGGAAAAATAAAAACTGAGTTTAAAATCCCATATCTTGATGCTGGCAGCATAGCACACCACAATTCCATGGTAATTAGAGGTGTGCAGATCCTGCATACTGCAAATACCTCAGATGTCAGCAGGAATTTCTATTGCATTCAAATTTCATGAAGTGCACTTGAGAAAGCAGAGGTCTGGGACCTAGATGCTTCAGTTCACTATTAGCTCTGCAATCTGATTTAGGCATGTTCAATTTTTATCTAAATAAGCACTAAATTCTACAAGTGAGATTCTTTGCTGTG
Source organism: Pardalotus punctatus (assembly GCA_013400915.1). Taxonomy (NCBI): domain Eukaryota; kingdom Metazoa; phylum Chordata; class Aves; order Passeriformes; family Pardalotidae; genus Pardalotus; species Pardalotus punctatus. The sequence goes on from VZTX01013253.1 coordinate 844,097, forward strand.
CCAGCTCACCATCCACACTGAAGGAGGTCTGAAGTAATTTTAAAATATCTTTGGGCTTGGGTAGGTCCAGAGTGATTCTTTAGCTAATTTTTAGAAGCTGACAGTCACTCCCCTGCTTCCTCTCCCTCTCTGGCTTCTTTCTCCATCACCCACTCCACCAGCAAGCATGTAGTCTATTGATTTACTTATGCAAACCACGTGATGCCTTCTATTCCCAAGACTTTTTGACTTTGCCTCATACATTCCTGGGAAATAATAAATTAAAGTTAAAATTATGGTGATGGTGATGATGACGATTGTATTGCCTTCTTTCAGTTCATTTTTACCAGGTTCCTGAAAGCAGAAAGTTAAGAGTTGAAATCTAAATCTGTGAAATTATAGATTGCAAAAGACACTTCCCAACATTCAGTACATTTGTTAATTACTGAAAATTGTCCGTTACGGTAATTTACCTCAGGAATTGTCTGATACTCTATTATTCACAAAATTCTTAGTAAAATCATTCCTACCAAAAAAATTAAAAATACCAGGCCTATGTCAGTATTTGTGAAATTAGTTTATCTCCCAGCATCACTCTCTCTTTCAGCACCTCTCCCCATTTTCTCCTTCTATTAAAAAAAAATAGCAAGTGAAGGCAGTAGTAATTGTATCTTCCCCAGTCTTCACAGTCACAAGAGTAAAATTCCATCAAACAAACATTACTTTTTATTTAATGATTCTGACAAGTGGAGAAATAACCCTATCTTACAGGACTAGGATTTTTTAGCTCTACAATGATCTTAAGGAACTGAAGAGTAAACAGAACATACCTGCTGCCTGTCCTGTTCCAGCTAGATAGGGCTGTTGGACCTGACAGCAGCAGGGTTGTCTTGTTTGTTTTTTTCAAGGCTAATGCATATCCTGTAGTGTTTATGTGTATTTGTGCAGGAGAATGTCTCTTCTGAGTAATCTACAAACACAGACTTGCAAACCTGGTGACAGCATTTATCAGCATTGACACCACACACTGCAATCACAACTCCCAGGGCAGAATAAGGCCCAGCTGCTACCTCAGAATCCCTGTTTTTCTTTAATAGGATGCAAGTATTGTTAGCATTTCTCCCTAAGAGCCCAATGCAGTCCCCACTGAATTTCCAGATTCCCCTGGAACAACAATGGAAAAACATTGGTTCTTCCCTGAATACCAGTGGAGGTTAAAGCTGTGCCCTTGGTCCACCAAGAACAATGGATCGGGGTCCATAAAAGTGACAGAACTCAGAATATCATCAGTATTTGCTGCCAGGTTAGAAATTAAATGAGTGACGTCCATGGACAAGACCTTTAGATGGTGTAAATCAACATAGTTTCAGTAAATTCTATTTGTGCCAAATTAAAACTTTTTCTCTTGGGTTCACATAAAACTGAAGAATAACATTATTTCAGTAGTAAATGCAAATAATAACAGAATTCTTTGGCTTTGCTTGTTTCTAACATAAATAATTTATATTGTACACATACCTACTGTGTAAGATTTGCTGCAGTGCATGTTTCCTCTGTTAACCTGTTATGGATGGCATTCACAATACTGTGTAGAATTACTCTTTATACAAATATAGGAAAGGTATCCTTAGAAAAACTAAATTTGAGGTTGTTGGACATACTAATCTGTCAAGATAATGTATTCTAATAGGCTCTTTTATTTCCCAGGTAAACAATCCTAATTTTATTTATCAGACACTCAAAGGAAAAAAAAAGAGATATCAAAGAACAATTCTTCGGGGAATGCACTATATAATCATGGTTTTCATTTTTTTTTTCTGTAAATGCATATAAAATCCCCAGCCTCAAAAGTGAGAATGATTTTTCTTTCAAAAGCACTTGTATTATTTCCAGTTTGAAAACAGGACTTCCAGGTTCTGACCACAGCTCTGCCACCAGTTCACTTTCTAGGCATGGGCCAGTCATGAATGTCTCTGTTTCCCTGTTGAGAAAAATGAGCTCAGTAACTGTCTGTTAGAAAGGTGAAATAAAATCAAGTACTTTCTCTGTGCTTTGAGATTCCCAAGTGAAAGAAGAATAACATGAGAGTGAAGGCTAAAAGAAATAGCATTGACATACATGGGAAAATGTTCTAAATCAAAAAAGGAAAATCTCCTTTTCTGGAAAGAGAGAACCCAAAGACAGTCTAAAGTTCCCTTTGACTGAGTGTTACCCAGTTGGTTCAAAGGATCTTGTTTTAGTATTTAAAACATCAGTGGAGTTATATATAAAATGGACACATAATTTTGCCTTTTCTCCAGACAAGTATGTTTCTTTTTTTTTACGTGATTGCCAGTAGGTTGGGTAGAGACAAAATATTAAGTACTTCTCACAACAATGGTAAATTGTTAGCAATCAAGATTTAACTTAAGTTTTTAATGAATGCCAGTATAGTATAAACCCAACAGCACGTAAGCAAAATATGTTCTCTCAAATAATTCAATTTTTCCCCCTCCAGACGTTTCCGCAGACAAGATGTTCGACATGGAAATGCAGCCCAGCAGTGCTTTGGCCAGCAGTTCATTGGTAATTTATTCACACACCTACAAATTGCTTTAAATGCCTGAGACAGCCAGCACAGACTTTGCCAAGAGCATGAGCCAGACCATGATCTCACCTGCCTTTTTCCACTGGCGTGCTCCTATAATGTTATAAGAGCTGTGGGGAGGAGCCCACCCCATCCAGGTCCAAGAGTGACTGTCTCAGTGGCAGGTCAGGTGCATTCCATAATGTCCATGCGGTCCTGCAGCACTGACATTCAGACTAAAGATGTGGATAATGCATCTCAATGGCTTCCAACAGAAATAAAAGAGCAAAGATGGGGCAGGGATAAGAAACAATGGGGCTGCATCCTGAAATGTGTATGAAATAATGTCACGACTCTTAGAATTGAAGCACAGACATGCCCCCCCCCCCAAATATATATTTATTATAATTATAAAGTTTTCTATTAAGTAAAAGAGACAGAAAACTGTGTCTAATGCTGTTGTCCAGACCTTGGATAGTGAAAATTTCAAACACAGGTATTGGAAATAGGAAAACAGAGAGGAAACCGTTTCCTGGAAATCCTCAATATTTTGCAGGATGGCACACAATACATTTATAGAAGAAAAAAACAAAAAACCAAAAAAACCATAAAAGGTTCTTCTAGAAAGATGGCCAGAGAAATACTACTTTAAATATTATATATTATATATACATATACATACACACCTATATACATATATATGTATGTGTGTGTTTGCGTGTATGTGTGTGTGTGTGTTTGTGTGTGTGTATATATATAGTTTTCCAGAGAAAACTTCATTAAAATTGAAGTCCTTTGGAGGATATAGTACAATTTAGAAAAGTATATTCTAATATTAAATGCTAATTGTTTCACAAGTTTGAAATACAGCAGAGAAATCACAATTATATAAAATAGTGTGGTTTTTTAGGGTATAAAGATATTTGGTTTCAAGAATTTTTCTCACTATTATGGAAGAATATTATTTCATTAATGAGGCAATTGGATTCATCCAGTGTAACAACTAGTTTATCCTCCTCCAGATGTTTTGTTGGATTGAAAACCAGAATTAAATTTTGATGAAATTCATTCACCTTGTTTTTATTAGCACTCTTGGGCCCAAAGTGTACATTCAGTGTACACATGAATAGCATGGATATGTATAATATTGGTTAGAGTATTTATTGTTTCATTCTGCAAGAAGTTATGTGCTGTCATTAATATCCCTAAAATATTTGAATTATTTATTATATTTAAACATGTTTCAAATCCCCCTGTTTCACTGAGTGAAAATGAAATTAACTTTTCATAAGAACCAGGCACAAACAATTAGCAATGTGAAAGGCTGAGATCTGTTTCTCTGTGTATAATCTTAAGTGAGTCACAGCACAATTTGGTCAGATGCTGTGAAAGTCTGGGATGATGGGAAAATTCATTTAGCAGGTCAGATCTTCATTAGACATTACTTTTCAGTCTTAAAAGTAAATATACCCTGAATATGGAGTGTAACAAGTATGTGCAGTAACACATTTTCAAAACATTTATTTCCCTTCCAGGTGAAGTCCTGGAGAAGACTGAGGAGCGACTCGTTTATGGAATAGAGTACAACAGCACCCTTCTGGAGTGCACCCCTCGGACCTTGCAAGCAAAAGTCATTTGGTTTGTCCAGCGAGCACATGAAGCTAAGAAGGAAGAGGTAAATATTCTTATAGACTAACTTTTTTTCACTAAAAGAGCCTGTTGTTAGGATTATTACATCTCTGAATTTCTGTCACGAGTTGCTGAAATGTATATGGGTGTCAGGGAAGATCGCTGTGTTCATCTGGTCTCTAGAATTGATAGACCTGAGAATTTCACCTGGTGTTTGCATTCAGCATATTGAATGCAGATGTTAGAACCGTAGTGAAGCTTATTTGAGATCTCAAAGCAAAGGAGAATCCATCACTTCTCTTGGTATGTTTTTGCAAGGGTGAAATGTGTACATATTATTTCCAGTGTTAGCCTAGCTTAACAGCTATTCATTCTTGCTGCCTCATCTATTTATTACAGATTTTTTGCAAATGAGTATTGGTGGATTCTCTGCCATTTTAACATATATTTTGCTATTATGAAACTGCTTAATAACTATCATTATATTTATTCCTCAATAACTCTCTGATACATATCAGTGTAGATATGTCACTACAGGGCCTGGCAAAAAAGTTCACATCTTTCTTAGAAGCCCCCTTTAAGTACTGAAATGTCACAATATGGTCTTCCTGGAACCTCCTCTCCTCTAGGCTGATTGTTTTCCATTTACAGCTCAATCATTTCTCTACTTCAAGTACATATTTTTGTTATAAAAACCCCCAGTGAATTAAAGGTTTGTGGATCTCTAATTTTCCTCTCAAAATTTAATATTACTATCATGAAAGTACAGTTCAGAAATAATTGCACTGGTTTAATGTAATAGCAAAGGCCTGTGCTCTACAACTGCTTTTTTGTTTTTCAGGTGAAGACTGATGATAGAATAATAAAAATGGACCTTGGCCTTTTATTCCTGAAGCTTCATCGACTGGATGCAGGCACTTATTTTTGTCAGACAGTGGAACACAGCATTGTTCACACTGTCAGGAAAATCACCCTGGAAATAGTCGAGGAAGAACGTGTCGATGAGATGTTCAATAAAGACTACGAGGAGGAGATACCTCACAAAATGCCGTGCCCAATGCAGAGCAGTATACCTCAGGCTTCCAAGCCATGGTATAAGGAATTTCTTCAACTGATAGGTTACAGCAACTTCCAGAGGGTGGAAGAATACTGTGAAAAAGTGTGGTGTACAGATAAGAAGAGAAAAAAGCTGAAAATGTCTCCATCCAAGTGGAAATACGCCAACCCTCAGGAGAAGAAGACAAGGGTCAGGCCGGAGCATTACCGGTTGCCCAGGAACATAGCTGACTCTTGATGGACAAAATCCATCTGCTGTTTCTGAGCAAAATTTTATTTGGACTTAAGAGGGAGAAATCAGTCTTGGTTCGAGTAAATTTCACAGGTTTATATATGTAAAATATTGGGACTGAAAACAAAAATGCTATGGTAAGTTATATTGTACACTCATGATGACTGTTTAGAAGCATTTTATACAAAATCTTCCCAACTATCTGGTTCTAAGTAAGTCAGTGCAATCAGAGTTTTGCATTAGGGAGGACGTGACAATCTTCAGACTCTGAGTGCTTGAATCAGTTTCCTGTGTGGATCGTGCTTGCGCTGTATATTGTTGCACATGATGGCATATTTAACAAATTCAAATAGCTAAAGCATTCACAAGTGGATGAAAAGTATCTTTTCTTTGTTTCACAAATTTCTCATGCTTCTGAAAGCAGCACGTCTTAAGATCTTCTTCCTTTTGATTGTGACCTGAGTTTATCACTAAGAATAATGAGTTGTGTTAATACAGTGTACTGCTATTTCTAAAGATAACAAAGGGAAATCCTATTTACTTCCCACCATTTTTTTCAGTATTAGTCATTAATGAAGCGCAGTGTGCTCCCACAGCTAAATAATATTGCCTAGTAACTTGATGTAAGTCACATGCATGCTGAGAACACAGACAGAATGAAATTTATCAATTTATCTACATAAGAAGTTGAAATAATGGTTTCGAGAGAAAATGAGTCCCCCTTGCGTCTGTACATCGCCTTAGTGGTGACGCGAATTAAATGATCGCCCTCTCGTGGCAAAAGAAAGCGAAACCCGATATTTAAATTACTTTTCTGAAGAAATAGGTACAAGCAAAGAAGTATTACCGAGATCCACAGATGGTTTGCTTTCAGCAGACATCTTTAGTCTCCATGTGCTAAACCCACAGATTTAGAAGGCAGTGTTGGAAGTAATTTATACTGGAAAGGCATCATTTAAAATAACTGATGCTTTACGTTGTTAACGTGCTTTTGGGGTAAAATGCAGTAATAAAAAGTTAGGATGAAGGTTAAAAACAGAACCAGCATCATGCAGCTGTGTTTCTATACTTTCAGGATCTGCTCCACATAAATAATTTTCTGATGTGTGAACTCGGGTCAAAAGGGCCACTTTTCTGCTCTTGTGAGTGATACCAGGAAAGGAGACCTAAAGAACTAAGTCACTTAAAATGTTTCAAGACACACTTTAAAAAAAAAAAAAAAAAAGTATGTATACGTATATATCTTTAAATACAAGAAACCAGATTCAGAAAATTCAGAAAAACTAGCATTTCACTACCTGTGAAATTTAAGTTACAATGTTAATTGGATTTTGGATGTTTTTAAAATTGAAAATTTAAACAAAAAAGAAAGAAATATAAGTTAAACACAAGTTAAACATAAACACAAATCAAACATAAACACAAATGAGTCACAAATGAGTTAACTCCTAATATAAGAACATGATGCCCATGGGAAAATAGCCAGGCTGATCCAGATTTTTATGCCATCAAGAACATATACAAGGGATTCATCAGCTACAAAGAGTTTAATGTTGTGCTTCAACTTCTAATCAGGGAACAGCAGGAATTAACAGCCTGGGTAACAGAGATTGTGGTTTGCCCTGTTAAGAAATGCAGTAATGAATGCTAACCCAGTGTTTTCCAAACAGGTTGTTTGTGAAGGGAACTCACAGCTGCTGGCAGGACCAGTGAGCTTTGCTGTGCTCCTCTGGGAGCAGGGACTTTCCCGATGTTTGGAAAGAGCTCATGGCACACTGTCAGCAGCCAGAGTGCAAGGAAAAACGGGTTTCACCTGGTGTGGGTACAGCAGCAGATAAATCTCCATTAGCCTGTTAAGGGAATCCATGTATCTGAGGGTTTGCACTTCCTTTAGCTACAATATCTCGCTAAGAGACTGCACCAGACACTCTGCACATCCTTGCGTGAATTCATGCAGTTGCCAGCTTTGATATGATAGAGGAGACTGGAGAAATTCATGTTTCTGTGACAGTTTGATGGAATTTAGTTGCATTAAGGATCCCCTGTATGTTTACGGCTATATGGAAAGTGCCAGAGCTGAAGGTTGTGGCAGAGAACGCACACAGAACAAACATCCCTGATCTGTACTTAATCACCTCTACAAACCTCACTGAGATCCTTGATGGAAAACTTCTAAAACACTACTAAAATCCTTTCCTGATGAATTATGTAGTCCACTTCTTTTAAAGAGCAATGGGAGTTATTTTTTAATTTTTGATTCATTTGCAAGTCTCTAGTGCTAAATGTATCATTAATGAACTATTAGGAAAGAATTATAGCATCTCAGCATCATGGAACAAATATAACTTTATATCTCATTCTCTCAAATTTCAGGTGGAAATCATGTGATATGGAAATCAAGGTATGATATGAGAGTGTGTATTTTTAGCTACCCATCCCTTTAGTGTTTACATGTGGAGAATTGCATTACCTCTTTATTTGCCTTTTAAAATTTAAGTTTTTAGCTTACACCCTGCTCCTCTCATGGTTGCAATGCCTGTGAGAATTCCAAACTACAAGGTCTTGTTCAAAGAGTGCTCTGACATCAGTGGAAGAAGAGAAAGAGTGAAAATGTATTTTGGAAGGGTATGCACAAATGTGCATTTAATACAATGTTATTTAAAATGCTTCTTTGTATATTTGGGGGGCATTGTCTGCTTCTTTTTATTATGAGTTTGATGTATTTTGTATGTGCATGAAGTGGTCAAATTATAAATATAATTAAGAACCATATTTGGCTGAAATAATCTGTTTTGTCTCTTATCATTTATTTTCCCCAGACGGTATGATTATCTGCAGCACAGTAGTGTTGACTGACCAATGTCAGTCACACATTGTTAATTACAGATGTCCTTCACTGCGTATTTCATGAGCAGAGACCACAGATCAGGACAGAAAAATGTTTATACAGAGTTGCCAAATGGGAAATGTGGCACAGGGTAATGAGTAGATTTAGTCTTTCTGCCGCATGAATGTTTTTTGAGAGTGGAACATGGTCACTTAAACCCAGAAAATTCTGACTGATGGAAATTCACTGAGAGACAATAATTTGGATAAAGCTTTGGACTCTATCCTATTTCCTGATGAAGGAAAAGCCAGACCACTTGGACTCAACACTTCCTTTGCTTTGTTCTTGCTCTTTTGTTGTCAGCTTATTGTCACCTTGCACAAACTACTGTGCACTCAGATCCCCCGGGACATCAGGGCAGGAGAGTGTTAACTTGCTGTGAAATTCCTGGCTTGTATATCGCAAAATAGGCTATTAGGATATACATCACTGTATAGGATATACACTCAGTAGCATGAAACAGATCTCTTTATGTAGGCAAGTAAGAAAAATAATTGCCTTGACGGGGAATTATTCAGGTACCTGAATAGCACAGGTAACAGTCATATTTGAAGAAGAGCTTAAATCAACATAATTTTCACACTTGTAGAATTTCTCTTGTTCATATATTTTCTCATATTTTTTGAGGCTATGCTGGTTTTGGGTGGTGTGTAGTTCTCCTCACAGTGGTTACTATGGGGCAACGTTTTGGGTTTGCACTGAACACAGGGTTGATAATATAGAGAGGGTTTGTTTTTTTTATTGCTGAGCAGGGCTTACACAGAACCAAGACCTTTTTTTTTGCTTTTCTTATAGCAGGGCTGGCAAGGGAGCTGGGACAGTCTGGGGGGTTGGGAGGAGACACAGCTGGCATAGGTGACCCAAACAAATATTCCAGACCATATGACATCATGGTCATTATATAAACGGAGGGGAAGAAGGAGGTTGGGGTATATTTGGAGTGATGGTGCTTGTCTTTCCAAGTCACCATTATGTGTGATGGGGCCCTGCTCTCCTGGGTATGGCTGAACACCAGTCTGCCCATGGGAAACAGGGAATTAATTCCTTGTTTTACATTGTTTATGTGCATGGTTTTTGCTTTCTCTATTAAACTGTCTTTATCTCAACCCACAAATTTTCTCTCTTTTACCCTTCCAGTTTTCTCCCTCATCCTGCTGGTGGGGGAGTGAGTGCCCATGTGGGGCTTGGTTACTTGGCTGGGGCTTCACCCTGACAGGGGGAAAAAATCAATTTTCTCCTAAATGTCAGTCAGTCAGTTTCCCTCTTTAAAAAGTCCAGTAATCTCCTTATTCTACCTTAGAGCACTGAGGCTGGAGTTATTTATGCAACTTTATGTCGCTGAGTCCAGAAGGCACGAATGCCTCTGAAAGCTGCACTGTCCAGATAAGAGGTACTGAAAGTGAGCTTTTCTACAGTTGTAACTTACCAGGATGCCTGCAATTCCTATCAGCCCTGGAATCCTGTTCACTTCACCAAATTACTGTTTTTAATGGGGAATTCATGTCCAGCTGACATGAGTATTTATCATAAATGAAACCATGATTGGCAAGTTTTCCCTATGGGTGATATTTATTTTTTATACTAGCAATGAGGTGTTTTGTTTTTGTTTTTTTAAATTAATTTAGTTTTTTGAGGAAATAAGTTATCAGACTAGCACTAGAAACAGAAAGATGGCAGAACTAGCAATGTTAAGTAAACCTCTGGTCATTATGAGCTAATCATCTTTCTACAATGATGCACACACTGAAGAAAAAATTTGCCAAACGTCAACCTAATCCATTACTGTAATCACATTTCACAAACGAGATACAGCTCTCATGTAATGCTGAACCAGGAAATACTCTGTTAAGCATTTGTGGACCTGTGCTCATAATTCGCTGAAGTGAGAGGTGCAGGACAGAGCACAGCTGAACAAATTTGAAGCATGGAAGCCTTATCTGCCAAATTCCTAGATTTCTTGAGGTTCTTGTCCCTATCTATGTTGCCCTGAGTTTTGCAGTTTCCCTATGTTTTCATTCTCTGTAAGAGTTCTCACGCATATTTGTGTAAACATAGCCATGTTTTGCTAACTGTGCTGAATTGTTTCCATTCCATTCCCCTGGGCGGAGATGTTTGATGGACTTGTCATGGACAGCCCAGCGGGGCTGAGTGGACATGGAACTTTCCACCTATCCGAGAGAATTTCTAAGAGAGTATAAAATAAAGTCAGGCCTCTCAGAGGCCCCTTTTTTTCCTGCTTGCTCTGACCGGTACGTGTGTGTGGTTCTTTCGTCCCCTAGTGTGACATATCTAGAAGGAGCAGATTTAGTTGCAGGACAGAAGCCTGGATCGATGAATGGTTTGATGAGACACAAGTCCTGTTTCAGGACCCCTGTGTGCTAAAGAACCATTGTGAATAACTCGTTTCTGTAGATTTCCCCAATGGCAACATACAGAAAACTCCACTGAAACAAAACATCTCCTTACTTGCAATGTTAGTTAATCCAACAGCAGAACTTCATGTCTTTGAAAGTGTTTTTGCACACCTTTGGACAGCTGTGTTTTAAGAAGAACAGTCTAGGGTTACATTTAATGTGGCTGCATTTGTAGCACATAAATTAGGAACTCTCATGATATCTCTAGTCAATCTGAGTTTCAGCATTTCCAACATACATACAGATAGCCTATGATGATTTTTTTTTCTCATTCTGAAGAATCACATTTGCTGAGTTCCCTTGACCTGGACCTCAGGCATGTCTGTAAAGTCACATAATAATGTCTATCATCATCATCATCATAAATGACAACAGGTGTAATTCACTGTCTTCTCCCTTTCCCAATAACAAGAGATGAAATTTGCAGACTAGTGGGCATGATTAATGAACCATGAGCATTTTTTGCATTTTAATTTGCTAGGTGTATTAAAAAGTGCTGTTAATCAGAACTTGAAGAATGCACTGTGGACTTTGTCATAATCAAGGTAATGGAAATATTCCACCTGTAGCTTTAAGTCAAGCATACAGATCACTAGTATTTAATTTGCTGCATTTTCTTCTGCTTAAATGTTTTCCTTGATACAATATTACTTTTCAATCATTAGAAAAAATTAACATTTGATAGTGCTTTTTATGTTTGCAATTGGCTTAGCTTCACAGCAGCCACCAGAGGGATGAAAATACATTTTTGCATCCCTTAATCTCTTGTTTACAGGAGCAGAAAAGGCCTGTGGCCAAAGCTCCCCATGTCACAGTGCAGTGTTGTGCTGCAGCAATGCAGAGTAGGTGAAGGGACAAGCTAAATCAACAGGGGGACCCCAGCTTCTGCTCCAAAAGCAGGGAGTAAGGGAATCTCTGTAATAATCAATATTTTTTCAGGCAGGCAGCTTTGGTTTCTGTTACTATAGTCTAACACTACCTCCTCGGTCACTCCCCTTGTAGAGTGAAAACTACTGGAAAAGGGTCAGAAAGAAAAATCAGAGGTTAGTAAGTCCGTCAAGGTATATAAATCCTTTTTACAGTGATGTCCATTCATGGCCTTGTCAGATTGAGTCCAGGGTACAGCCCATATTAATATATAAAGCTCAAGAGCCTGCAGTTGTTCAGGCTTCTTTGGTTTTTTGTTTTGTTTTGGTATTTTTTTGGGTTTTTTTGGGTTTTTCTTGCTGGTGGGGAGAAGGTATTCAATTTTGATTGTTTGTATGCTTAGGGTTTGTATTTTACTTTTTTTTTTTCCTTCTAATTGTTGGTGAAAAAGAAATACAAATTTTTAGACTGCGATCTATCCTTTTAAGGCATGCTTATCAGGATGAGAGGATTCATCAGATTAACTCCACCATGATGTTTTCAGGTAATCAGAAAAAATATTTCAAGCTGATTTTTGTCTCAAAATAAATACTGCAAAACATCAGAGCTATCAATATATATGAAAATATGGTAACTACTTCTCAGCAATTTTGCCTTAGAGAACAAGTAAACAAAGTCACTGAGGGGGGGGTGACAGTGGCAGCATTCAAAAAGAAAATATATGTTGGGGAATGGTTTTGTTCAGAGGCTTTTTTTTTTTTTAATGTACTCGTCTCTCATAGGTCATGGTTCATCAGAGACTAATTTTAGGAAACCATTAGAAACACCAGATTTCTGTGAAAAAAAAGATATTCATAAACTTGAAATGTAACTTTCAAATAGTATCTGCCTGTTTATCTTTCTGCCTTTTAATCATCTTGGAAAAGACCAGAGATGGGATTTTTTTATCACCTGAAAACTATAGCTTTTTTTAATGTGTGCTGACCTTTTAAGGGTGTGCACATGGAAAAAAATTATTTAACCTCCAGTATATAAAATTATGAAAATTATGACTCTCCCAGCCAAGAACATTACCCTGTCTGTTCTGTGCTCTGGCTTTTCGTCTGTTTTCCACACTTTTGTGGCATTGTTTTCTAAATTTCATTATGTGTTGCACTTGGCACAGGGAACTATGAGCTGGCAGATGAATATTCAGCTGTGAGGTTTTTATATTGGTTTGGGGTTAGTGTCCATAATTATATTAGAACTGTTCACCCACAGCAGTTTTTATAGAAGACCTTGAATTGTGATTTTTTTTATCATAGTACCTGTGCCTGGGTTATGTTTCTATGCCTACATTATGATATGTGGAGAAATTTTTAATTACAAAGAGAATATGCTCCAGAAAAGCAGAATCATATTAGGAAAGGGAAAGGAAAGGAAAGGAAAGGAAAGGAAAGGAAAGGAAAGGAAAGGAAAGGAAAGGAAAGGAAAGGAAAGGAAAGGAAAGGAAAGGAAAGGAAAGGAAAGATAAGGAAAGGAAAGAATAGGATAGGACAAGGAAAGGGAACCAAGGATGNAAAGGAAAGGAAAGGGAAAGAGAAAGAAAGAAAGTTTTCCATCCCATCCATCCTATTCAAAGCATTTAAAATGCACAAAGGTGGCCTTTCTGGGTTCTCCTTGGTGCTTCCTGACCTTGGTCTCTGACTTTGGTGGTGAATGTAGGGTCAGTATGAAGTGAAGGGCCATCAAAACTGCAATTACATGAAAGCCACAGGAAAAGAGAGTATATCAATCTATTGGCTTGGTGGGAGCTGAATATTAACATGGGCTACACTTTCAAAGGCTACAGAATAATCATGTTTAGTCTCCATTCTATTCAGGCTATAGGGGAAGAGGGTTTGCTTCCTTTTTGCTAGACATAAGGCTATAAAAGGCTTTCAAAGGCAGGAGAGATGAAAAACAGACTGATCTCTTTCTTGTCTCATATTCAGTCCATTTTCTACACAAGAATTGGTGGGTTTAAGCCACATTAAAGCAATGTATCAAATGAAGCAATTAGTCTATTTTTGTAGCCATAAACAAAAGCCATGCTGCGAGAAATCTCTTCTTACCTGAAACAGAACCTTCCTGCCATCAGCATAACAAAGGCTGTTCCCTTGCACAAGGTCTAGGCAGGCAAAGAGACCAATGTCTGAATAATTAAGGGCATAATCAAGGCAGTGATTTATGCAGCACAGATGATGTGTCTTTCTTTAAAACATACTAGACTTTTACCTGAAATAAGTAAAACCAACCTGATGAATTTGAAATCAGTAGATACTCTGGAATGGAATGAAAGACGTTTCTTCTTTCTTCCTTTCGAGACAAATTATTTTGTGTCCTTCAGCAAGAGCTGGTTATTGTGAGAGACTGAAATGTTAAGGCCTCAAAACAATCACAGGGTGCTTTGCTGCGACCAGATTTGCACTCCCTGAGGGGGAGGAGGTGAGTTTTTGGGTGTGTAATGGCAGAAATCTGGTTTGGGGGTGAACAATCACCACCAGAGGTTACAAGCTGGGTTTTGAGGCCAATAAGAGACGGATCCTGCAAGGTGGGGTGGTGCTTTCTATCATGCCAATGGCCCTCTCCTACACAGCTCACTCAGCTGTAAACCCATATGACATATACTCCTCTCCTGGGGAAGCTCCTGAAGGAATGGATGTTTGCATCCAGAGTTGCAGTCAATGGCTCTGTGTCCAAATGGTGATCAGCAAAACCTCAAGGGCCTGGGACTGGTACCTTTCAACGTCTTTATTAACGATTGACAGTGAGACTGACTGCACCTTCAGCATGTGAGGGACACCAAACTGAGTGGTGCAGTTGATTTGCTGGAGGGCAGGGATGCCTTCCAGAGGGACCTGGAGTTGGCTCCTGGGATACTCATGGAGTTCAAGGCCAAGTCCAAGGTCCTGTGTTGGGGTCAGGGCAAACCCCAGTATCAGGAGTCTGGGGCAGTTGGGTTGAGAGCAGCTCTGCAGAGAAGGACTTGGGGATACCAAGATTGCCCAGTCCTGATGAAAGTACAGAAAAAAATTGTAATTATATATTAACTCCCAGGGACTACTGAATTAACAGATGATTACTGCACGTGGTAGACTGCCTGTAGAAAACTTCTGCTGTTTCTGTTAGCACCTTGACATTTTCCTAGTCCTGCCATTTTTGCTTATATCATCTTTTTTTAATATTTTCAAGTTATCTGCAAAACTAGTATATAATTTGGGTTTTCTGAATGAAAACCTGCATTCTGTTCCCAGAAAAATGAGGATTTTATGCTAGATGATTTTTGCTATGACTGTGTTTTCAAATCTCTTACTATCTCAAAGTGGCTTTTCTTGCATCAGCAGTCTTTTGAGTTCCCTTTATTTCTGCAGTGAAGATTTTTCTTTAAAATGATTGTATTTAAAAATGTCATTTAGAACCAAACACCACGCTAGGCACTTCACAGAAACCAGCTACAGACTTTCTTCTTAGCAGGGAGAGATTCTTCTTCAGATCAGGGATTTATCTTGAGAAACTTGAAACCAATGTATTAGCACACTTGGTGTGGTTAGCATTATTAAAAAAGAAATATCAGCAGTGGATTAGATTTACGCAGCAATGTGTCTGGACATGTTCAAACACAAGCTGTGAATCAGTTTTGGAAAAGCTCATTGGGGATTCTGAAATCTACCTCATATGCCTAAAATGTCTTTATTAAGTTTTGCTGCGTGCTAATATGTTGCATGCATACCTCATTTTGTATTTAATTAGATTGCAGGGCTAAAATAAAACAACAAACATTTAAATATCTGTAGAACTATACAGGAAAGGGATCTGGACAAATACACTCAGAAATAATTTGTTTATTGTGTAGCTTCTCCAGCTTCTCATTCCTGAAGCACAGTTCCTTTACACATACTGAGATAATGGTGAAAATGAAATTTTGCTGCTCAACAATTAATAACACATGTCCTGCTTCTTGAAAAGAGCAAATAGTGACACTTTTGTTACCTGACGTTGCAGACCAGGACAGCTGTAATACATAACACACTCGCACCAGCTACACACTTCAGAAAGAGGGGAAAAATGAACGGCATAATTTATCAAGTGTGTTACTTTTATGAGAATTGAATTTTGACACCAGTTCATTCCATAACCATATTCTCATCTTGGGTTATTTTTGCCATCTAACTACACTAGCCAAGGTCCCTCATTACTTTCCCTGAGTACCATTCTCAGCTGTGTCTGAACAGGGATTTTTTGGGGCTTGTAAGGGGGACCAGAGCTGGGAATTCACGAACCGCTACAGTTGGGCAAGAGGCACAGGAGGGGCAAAGGACAGTAGGAACAGGAAAAAAAGCCAGGATGAAATGATGTGTAAGATGAATTTCCTATTGTATAAAGGCTCTAGTACCATTTTACATATTCATTTGTATCAGAAATGTTTTTTTAAACAAAAACTCACGCATTTGTTTGAGAGTTATTTGATTTCCAGCATTATTTCAATTGTATTGCCCTCTGTTTATGAGTTAGGGACATATCTTAGGATTTGTAGTCACATAAACACATGCAATGTACATACAAAACACACCTATTAGGAAATAGTGGTGTAGAATATAAATCTTTACATAAATGTAAACACTTCATAAAGACAAGAGTGGGGAATCTGTTTATTCTGGTCCTGATTCTGATAAACAAGACCTATGTGGTGTTCCCTGCAGTACAGACTGAGCCTAAGAAGTTATAACATCTCTAAATTAGAAGTATCTAACGCTTGCATGAACTGGTCTGGCTGCTCTCACAGCTGCATTAAGTGAGCACCATAAATACCTTCATTAATAGATAGAAAATCTCCAATGCCTGGGTAAAGTTAAGTCCAGACACTGAGAATTCAGAAAACCTTCCAACATATGGCCCCTTTAGACTCTATTGGTACAGTTAAAATGTAACAAACATGAATAAGAATCAGATTGAACAGCTTTCAAATAACTTTTTGTCTTACAAATACTGAAAACCCATATTTAGATCTGTCAGGAATAGTCAAAATTTATCTATAATTAAACACAAAGGAATGTGTCTCCAGCTTGGACTGCAAGTAGAGGAAGACACAGAACTGAAAGGTTCAGGAATAGAACTTTATATATTTAAAATGCAAATTACCACAATTCTAGGCTCAATAACAGGACAAGTCTGCATTTCCCCCAGCAGCTGAAAATCCACAAAATGGGACACTTGATCTGCCTGTTTTCATCTCCTCTTACCAAAACACAGGGTCCTTTGCTCCGGTTCTTACACGGCCTGCTCCAAAATCTTTCACCTCCGACAACTGGCCTGCAGACATCTCACCTCAGCAGTGAAATGAGTTATTGTCTTACAGTTATTTACAGTCTGTTCCTAGGGCACGAATAATGGTACTTGCAGCTGACAAAGTCCAGGAACAGCTGGAATCCGCAGATGATTTCACATTAAGTACTGTTTACTCTCTACTCTCACAACCAACCCAAATGTGTGCATGAAGATGTGTTTTATAGCGCCTAAAATGTGAATCATGAATTGTGGGAAGGAAGGCAAGGCCCCAGCTGGCATTCACATGGAGATGGAGAGCTGTGAAATAAAGGTGTCAACGAACAAGCTAAAGCTGTGCTCCTGCTGCCTCTATCAGATCTGTGCTTGAGAGGCTCAAGATTAACAAAATACAAGACAGAGAGCTGGTGTGTAAGTAAAAAAACATGTACAGAGGGAAATTCTGATTCCAGAGTCCAACGAATGCAAAGCAGTCAGAAGATAGTGAAGCAGCCTTTTAAAATACGCTCTAGATGGGCTGGTGATTGGAGGTCCGTGCAGATACCAGAGAGGATCTTGATGGCAGACCTAGACTTTTGTCTGGAGACTTTGGATCAGAATTTCTTGGACAGTGTTCTTTGAAATATTCCTAATTCTAAGCACAGGGATATACAGGCAGGCAGGCAGGAAGACAGAATCCCCTCACATAAAGATAAATTGTTTAAATTAAACCAAAAAAGAAAAAAAAAAAAGTACAAATTTTTAGCTCTTCAAGAAATATTGAATCTGAAGAAAAATATGTTCAGTTGTCTGGCAGTTTTTTAAAGAAGTTTTAGAACTGAGCATCAATAAAGGAAAAAAAAGAGAAAGAAAAATAAAGAAAAAAGATAGATTTGAGAAAACTCATTCCTTAAGAGGATTATTAAAAAGAAAAGGATATAAAAAGTGAACAAAATGTTAGAAAGCAGAGAAATAAATACTAAAAGTATAAAATTGTGTTAAATGGGGAAATAAAATGAAGCAGCTGGATTTAGACTATCTGTACTGGTAGTTTTACATTAAATTATGTAACATTTACATTACATTTTACATTAATTTATGTAACACTTCTGTGTAATTATGTTTTTACAAAATCCTGGAAGATGAAAATACCCAGTTTTGAATAATATATATTTATGATGAATAATATACTCTTATACGACAAATGTATATTTAATATGCCAGTTGGAAACTTGATAGAAAGAAAATAATCATTATGCTGTCTGTTATTGTAGTCCAATTATTTAGGAATGAGAGTGTACTGCACTTGTGGAAAGGAGGGGGGATTATTTTAAAAAAGAATAGTCAAGCCTTTGCTGCCACATTATGCCACATAGTCTCCACAGAGTGAAATTCCTGCTAGAATTTGGAAACATAATAGTAGCTGTGCAAGGACCAAACTGCAAAAGGAGAACTATGCTCTGAAAATGATGAGAAATATTATTATAATTATGAAGTAAAACAAGAAATATGTAAATCATCAGTGAACCCTCCTTAAAGTGATCTTGGGGAGCATGGTGTACAAACTGCAGTTTAAGACTGCTACCAAGTATTGGAGTAGTTACAGCATACACAGGAGAAAAATAATTTTTATATCAGTAGCATCCTAGGTTCAGGACAGAAGACGGAAGTGGCAATAACATATCAGCAATTCCATTTTTGCGTAATGGGGGCCATACAGCAACCCTTGGAGGATACTCCTTTAGATCTGGAATCTGTACATAGGGGATGAAGAAAGTTAGAACAAGATAAAATGAACTGCTGACAAGATAAAATACTTCCAAGCAAGGTTTGGTTTAAAAATGTCTTAATTGATGCTTAAATTTAAAAGTATGCTACTAATCAGAAGGTGAGAAACAAAATGCATGAGAAACACGCTCACACACACACACACACACACACAAAACCCCCCTCAAGCCAAAACAACAAATAAAATAAGTAACAGGAACAAAAAGTCAACTTTCCAAAAAGGGAGGCTTTGTAAAATAAAGGCATAGAAGAGGAAAAATGTCAAGTTAGATATAAAACTGCAATGAGAGAAGGTAGAAGAGAAGGAAAAAAAATAAAAGAAAAAAATTTTAGGGAGAAACTTGCTGGAGGCATGAAAACTAATAATGAAAATTTTTGAAATACATCAGAAGGAAACCTGCTAGAAAATTTACAAGGCTGAGTGATGATACCATAAAAAAAAAAAAAGGAAAAAAGGAAAAAAAAGAAAAAAAAAAAAAAAAAGAAAAAATTAAAG
>VZTX01013253.1:863315-906790 GCA_013400915.1 Pardalotus punctatus
AAAAAAAAAAAAGGAAAAATTGAAGTAGGGTGAGAAAAACATCTGAATCAAATTAATTTTATGTGCTCTTAACTAAACAGGGGCTAGACAGTTTCCTAAACAAGGTTTGCACATACTCCTTAAAAGATGAGATGAGCAACTGTCCCAAATAGAAGTGTTTAGAATAGAATAGAATAGAATAGAATAGAATAGAATAGAATAGAATAGAATAGAATAGAATAGAATAGAATATTTCATTTGGAAAGGATCTTCAACAATCATCTTGTCCAGAAGCCTGACCAGTTCAGGGTTGAGCAAAAGTTAAAATGTGTTATTAACAGCAGCGTCCACTTGACTCTTGAGCAAGCTTGGGGCATTGACCACCCATTGACCACTGCTCTAGAAAGCCTGTTCCAGCCTTTGGTCACCCTCTCGGTAAAAAATTGCTCCTAATGTCAAGTCTGAATCTCCCTTGATGCAGCTTTGAACCATTCCCAAGTGGATACCTGGATTCCAGGGAGCAGACATCAATATCTCTCTTTCCACTTCCCTATTTTGAGATTTTGGAAGAAATGGCTGCAAGGAAAAATAGCAATTTCCCAGGACTGGTTGGTGTCCACATAAAAATCCTTAAGAGGCATGAAAATGAAACTGATGAATTGACATTTGTTGGGTATTTTAGGAAAACAAAGAGGTAACAGTGCTAATGAAACCAGCCTAATTTAGGAGAAGGGGTCAGTGCATGGTGGGCAATTGTATTTTGAATCCCTTGTTTTTATTAAGCTTTTTTCCTTTCTCCCGTTATTAGTATTGCAACACAGACATTATGTGTAAATAACCATTTGAGGAAGATTATTCAAGGAAATATGTCTACAGAGATGTATTATTATATGTGTAAATATATAAATAAATGTATAAATATAGTTTTATATACAGTTATATAAAATATTTGAATATATATATATTTTTAGAGAGGGGTCTTAATAATTTTCCACAGTGTATTGGAAAAAAAATTAATTTTTCTGCATCACTCCAAAAATGTATTAGTCTTATCAACCATTAAACAAAAAGCAAGCCAATGAACAGAACTGTCAGTAATTTTAATTAATCTGTGAAAAACATACATTAGGTTGTATCTTCTGTATGGAGGAGACTATGATAAATGGTGATTTAATTTTCTTTTTAATTAAAAAGATCCCAACACCCTGTGGATTGAAAGTTATAAATTGGATGTAAAGTACCGGGTTAGTCTATATTCCATTCCATTTTTTAAAAAAAATATCTTGGAAGCTACAGTTCCATAAAAGAAAGCTGCACCATGATCAATGTCCTGGCCGTCTTTTTGAAATTAATTTTAGTACTGCTATCAAACACTAAAAGCTAGAAGGAGCCCTAGAAGCTCGGTAATGAACTAGTGAAAATCACCTGAATAGTGTTGATGTCTTTGCTCAGAATTAAGGAGGAAGGCGGGATATCTGTTCCAAAGCCTGGCTGTGCCGTGATCCGTCGTGTGCAGCTGCTGAGGCACAGCTACATGGGCTCATTGGAATCAGTGGGAATGTTAAGATCCATGGGCAAGGATTCACCTGGTGTAGAGACCACAGATGCCCTGAATGAAGAAAATTTTTCCAGTCCTTGTGTAAGTCCATGCCTTGCAGATGAGGATATGCATGTTCTACAGATCCTCTGACCTTCCTCTGATCATCTCTCAAAGAGCCTCTAGATCATGGAAGGTGCTGCCTTCACCATGCCTCTTCCTCCTTTTTCCTTTAGCATTCAAAGGGATGAGTATCTGAATTTCAGGCCTGGAAGTTCTCCAAATTCAAGTATCCAAAAGAAGGTACTCTTGTGGGAAGGCAAAAAGTAAAATCCATCTGTTAGAGAGAGAAAAAATAAAAATTGAAAGAAAATGTAGTCTGCCTTAGGTATGGAGGTATTCTATTTTTTGGTGTATAATGCTCTGTTCAGGGCTGTTGTCATAGCAGATCTTTGGGTCAAAGAAAAGAAAATTCCTTTTCAAATCCTCTAGTAATGCTGCAATAAAGCATAAACTTTCATTGCCATCTCTTTCAGGAATTTGAAGGAAATTCCTCTTAGTTCGAGCTCCTGAGGATGCCAAGCTCCTTGTCAGACAGACAGAGTCTATTCCCTCCGTACAAACTGCAGGGAGGCATACTTAATCCTGCAATTGGAAATCACTGCTCTACCGATCATAGTGACAAACTTATTTCTCAGTTCACTTATTTCTGTGCCTGGATGAGCTTAACTGGGCCAGATGAGTTTTGCCAAACAAGTATCTGAAGCTTCTCCATCCAGGTCAAGGTAGGAAAAAATAAAAAATAATTATGAAAAAAGACAAGAAGCTGTGCTGACCTCCTCATTATAGTAATGAGCAGATTGGTCCCTTTTGCTGAGTTAGTAATTTCCCTTGGTGAGTGATGGGGAAGAAGAGCAGTCTGCACTCTAGTAAAATAGGGGAAGCTATTTTGTGCTTTACAGATGCCTTATCTGACTCTTGAACAAGGCCTGCTTGCCAGCTCATCAACTCCCCAGTGTTGGGGACATTTTCTTATAATTGTGAAGATGGAATAGATGGGGATTTCTTGACCAGTGTAACAATCCACCTACCTTTGGGGATAAGTCTGGGTGAAATGAATTATTTAGCATTTATTACGCACTCGGACACCAGACTACCAAGGAAATGAAAAATTTTGCTCTTGGAGGTGTGTTCAAACAAGACAACAATAGTACTGTAGTAAAGCATAAGGAACAACTAACACAAGCAAAATACTGAAAAATTTATTGTTCATTTGGTGCCCTGAATAAGGCAAGAATCCTATTGGAAGAGCTGTAATTTCTTTTTTGTTTCACATTCTAAAGAATGTTTATACATTAAAGGATCAAAGTAAAGCCACAAATATAATTACTTGTGATTTTTTTATCTTTGGAATGATTTATTTGTTGAATTTTACTATTTTGAATTAATATTTTAATTAGTTTATGTACAATATGTGATCTAGGGCAACAGTGTATCTCTATTAGAGGTGTCTTTCAGAACAGATTTTAAACCATTGATTTTTCAGATTGATGTGACTGCATTTTTTTCATTGTGGGTTGCATTCAATTGCTAACAATAATAATAATAATAATGAAATAATGACAGCAAAAATAGAATATAAATGTTAACACAAAATATATGAGAATGATTCAAAGTGTCTGCGGAGAATCTAGATGAACCTAAAATAACCATCTGACAGCCAGAGATTTGTTTTTCCATAATTTTCTTCTAGAGTCAGAGGAGAGAACAAGTCCTTTTCTTTGATCTTGGCAAACAGATTCTCATCCCCAGAATCAAGTTCAGGATGGGACAAATAGTTGTAACAAAATCAGTTATACAAGTGCTGTCTTTTATATACAAATGCTAAATTTTACATTAAAAAAATAGCGCAAATAAATATATAAAATACATGAGTGCTTGTTATTGAGCAAAATTTAATATTTGCATATGTGCACACTAATACTGTACTGCTCATCTTAATCTTCCTTCTGATTTTTGTGGAGAGAAACACTGGATCAGATTTCGAACAGAAATTCAGCATTCATCTTCTAAGTCAGTGTTGATTTGGAAATGCTTCAAAGTATTCATTTTATCATTTCATTGCAAGACTTCTGATATGTCATTAATACTTTAAAGATACAGAGGAAAAGTCAAAGTCACTCTTACTGAAGAAAAGGTTTAATGAAAAGCTTAAATATATATAACATTTTTAGCTGCTCCTGATAATTTGGAGACATTTCAAAAAGTATCTCTTTATCTCAAACATGCTCCATGACCTCTGAGCATTAGCTAAGTCAGCATGGGACAGTATTTTGAATTTTTATAGTTATTTTCTACATTAACTAAATAATATTGAACTGTGGGATCTCAGTCTTGATTTCAGGTTCCTGTTATCTCCAATACAGATGGTTCCGTATGTAATTTTAAACTATTTTCCTTTTTTTCTCTTTTTCCTATTTTTTTCCTTGCAGCTGTGAGGAGCACGTGGAAGGGAGCAGACAGACAGGCAGCAGCAAGGGATGGGGGTGTGCTCCCTTTGTCAGCAGGGCAGCGGCCTCACCAAGAAAGACCTCAGTGGGGTGAGAGGCACAGGCTGGGGGTGGCAGCCCAGAGTCCAGATGACCAGAGAAGTCCATGGAAATGGAGCAAGTCCAAGATCTGTCTGGGAAGGCAACTCTGAGGAGCAGGGTCAAGCGCAGAAAATCCAAGGTATGTTTGAAGTGTACCTCAGGCGAGGACCAGGACAGGTTCTGAACTTAAATACAGCTCCTGAGGAAAGGGCCAGCAGACCTTTTTTAAACAAGCCAGCAAGTTTACACAGCTGCTCCATATCGGAGCCCACCTCCAACACCAGGGACCAAACTCCTGCAGAGGCAGGCTCTGTACCCAGGTCCCTGGCACAGCCCTTGTTACACAGGTCATTGGCGTTAATGTGACACTGTGTCACAATCTGTTATGTCCAGCACAGCCACACGCCACATTAAAAGCCCTGCCAAGTAGCTGTGCCTACCATGTGAGCACAGAACAGCCCTGCAGCTGGGCAGGGTGAAAAGCTGATTTTTAATTCTTTTTTTTGTCCCCAAGCTGTAACCGTTTTTCTCACTCCAGCTGTGTTCGGGTGGTGAGTCATCCTCAGTGCTAAAGGTGTAGGAAGCACTCACAGAAACATAAGGAACAGACATTACACAGCTGAATTGTCAAAACTTCCGCGAGTCTCTCGGATTTTCGTGAAGCAAGAATCACAAGTCTCATATTTAATGCATGAAGGGAAATAACTTAAAATTCCTTCTATGCAAAAGCCATACAATAAAAGTGTCACATACTGAAGAACTGTGCTCTACAGTGAGGACCTACATAAAAAAGTTCCTACATCCATGCAACACGTGGAGTTGGGAGGACTGCGAGGCAGGACTAAGAAAATACAGCACCTCTCTGTGTTGGCAATGAGCCCTTGGAGCAACAAAATCTATATCTGCTGTACTTGGCAGTGGGCAGCAGCATCCTGACTGCACACACTTCCGAGGCTCACTGGAAGTGAACAGATCTAGACTGCTAAGTCATTGTGGTACCTTTGAGATAAGAAGAGATATAAAAATTTTTTTAAAAAGAAAAACATAAGCCACCACATCATTCCTGATAGTTATTATTTGATATGTGTGACTGCCTTTGCTTGTTCAATGGCATCTGAAAAGTTTAAGGCAGTGTTTGCTAGAAAGAATAGTTATGTGTTGCTGATATCATGACACAAATGGGAATTAAACCAAAACAAATGCCCAAAATGCCTCACATGGTCTGATATTGCTGAAATATTTATGGACCGTCTTCCATTCATACCACTGTAGAGGCCCACGTACGATAAGTTTAACAGAAAAAAAGTACTCCTTTGTCTAAGTTTAAAGATATCCAAGCAACTGAACAATATTGTTTCCTTTTCCTCAAAAGAGGCCCTGGTTCTCAATCCAATCTTGAAAATCAAGGATTGTGGTTTTCTTTAAGAGGAATCCACTTCTATTACTGGAACATCCATGTTTACAGCACTGTATTTTAAGCAGTTTTGCCTACCTATAACAGACAGTCTTGAAAATCTAAAGCCTTACAATCTTTCTTGCTTTATCAATAGTCACAAGAAGACAAAGTTGTTAAAAAGTAGCTTGAAACCTGGGACGCAATATCAAGTGCTTGGTCATGCATGCTGATTTTGTTTAAAACTTTTGTACCTCTATGATTGATTTCTTCTATCATGAAAATCTGTTAAACTTTAAAAAAATAACCTCTTTTCATGCACTATGACACTGCTAACCCTAGAGCATCTTAAATATTTCTAAATTATATTAATTTTATTATGACAGCATATATTTTTTGTCCGAGTTGTTTGGACAATGTGTGTAAGTGTGAATCGCTGTATTTTTGGTTATAGAACAGGAGGATATTTTTAATTGATGACTTATTCCAGTCTACTTTTTCCTACATGCATCTAGTTTGTGAATTTTTCTAATATGGGGAAAATATCAAGATGATGCAGCATTCTTGTAGCCTGCTGGTGGTGGTACTCCATGCAGTCCTTCATTCTGGGACAGTGGAGTAAGAGAAGTGATTTACCTTGTGCAAACCTGGATTACTCGTGCTTGCAGCTTCTTGAGTGTGAGGTCAAGTATAACGTCAACATAATCACCACTGCTTGGATGTATTTTAGGAGCTGGTCTGGTCTAGGACACATGCAGGCCAGAAATTACCATTCATTTTAGGTGGTTAGAGGAGCTGTTGGTTTTCAGCTCGTACAAATACTAAGAATCTCTTTCAGACCAGCACTGAGAGCAGCATCCTCTGCAGCAGCAGCACTGTGCTCCCGTTTCAGGAGGCAATGCCACAGCATTTAACACTGCAAATAGGAGTGTGGGGCAAGGAGCTATGAGCCATGCCTTCTTTCTGTGCCATTAAACTGCATTCATCATCATGTCATCTAAGTGTTTGCTTTCCTTTGCTGGTTTTGTGAGCTACTCAGGTTATTTTACTCCACTGATTTAATATTGATTTCTTCCATTCTGTTCTCTGTACTAGCCAGTTAATCATTAACTCTGTGTAAGAAGGATGAACAATTATAAATATAACAAAAATAATGAGAATTCTATCAGGCAACTATTGTTAAAAATAAAAAGATGAGTTTTAATAGTCTTCAGAAAAAAAGGTATCACGAAATCCAGAGCAAAGTAGTGACGTTAAAAAAGTGAGAATCCATCAAAAAATTATTGAAAGCACACTAATAAGACAAATTCATTTTTCTAGATTAAAAAAAACCAAATTTTAAAATTAAAGTTATACAGCAGTTTATAGAATGCTACAGCCTATTTTACTGGGTTACATACACTATAAAACATATAAAACACTAGACTTCCATGGTTCTCCTTTAAGGTATCAGACAGTGCATCCTAAGTTATAGCTCCCTGGTTCAAAAGAGCCCTCAGGCATGTCAGGTAACTTCTGCTTCTATACCTTTCCACTCCTGCTCTGCACTCAAGCTGCAGAGCTGGAAACTGGGAACTACGGACTGCAGACTATAGCTACAAAGCCCACTTACTGTGAAGACCTAGATTTACCTGTTTGGGTAACTAAAACTTGTCAGCGAGCTACTTTCTAGATATATCTATGCTGCTATTTCAGTGATTGCAAAATATTAAACAAATCTAGTTGTCAATACTAGCCATGATTTTCCTGATAGCCAAGCAAACAAAATCTCTGGTTGAAACTGTTGCCCATTATCAGCTGAAATGCCAGGTTTGTTTCAGGGCTTGTTCCTGATTCCTTCCAGTTGTGGGGCAAAAAAGGCTGGTCTGTGCAGCTGTTAGAGAGTCTAAACACATCCTGTTTCATAAATGAGGGAGCTAAAAGAATGTAAAAAAGACCAGAAAGGCAGCACAGCTGTGAAGAGATAAGTTGCTAAGCTGCTATAAGTCACACTGTCACATAACCACAGCCCTAGAGCAAATGGTTGCTGTGTCACCTCTTCACAACACTGCCACTGCTGGCTTTAAGAGCAGAATGAAGTGTAATGCATGATTTCTTGTTGTTCATTCAGCTCATCAGATTGTCTTGGGATGTTTCAGGCTATTTTTGGCCTCCCTCTAGCCATTACATTTTCAAGGCAATGGGAAGACAATGTGATTTTCTTTTCTCATTCCCATTGTTATAATGAATTAACATTGTGCCATCCTCTGTTCTCATTAATAACCTTCTTAGAGAATCAGTATAATAGGAAAATACACCAGTCAGTAAAGCCTTTAGTGACAACTCAGCATTGTGATAAAACATCCTGCAGTACAAGAAGAAACTTGTATATGCTCTTTGTGAGGAAATGAGAGATGGAAAGAAGAGTATGGGGAACAAATTAACCCCTTCTGATAACTGAAGCTCATAAACCTCTGGAAGCTTCTCTGCCTCTGTTAGTCATAAAACATGTGACAGTACAGGACACAATCTCTATTGCTCCCCAGGGGATGTTTTTCCCCTTTGTAGCAAAACAACCCATTAGGTAAACAGAGCTTTGTTGCCCGTAGCAACAGAAAATTGCATTCCAGCAGGATAACACTGTATTTTAGTTTTGCTTCTTTCTTTCAAAATTAAAAGTAAAGATCAGCAGGAAAACAGAAGTACAATTAAAATTAGGCCTTGCTTAATAAAGGCTGGAAAACTAGAACAAGGAAGAAAAGGATTCACCAACAGAATGAAAAATAAAGTGTAATTGTGTCATACTTACCTGCTGCTTAATTTATTTACAGCACTGATAGTCATGATAATGATAGGCATTCATTTATTTGCACACTTCCAGGCAGCTTGACACAAAGAAGCTGACATTGTTAATATTATAGAATTATAGCATATCTTGCTTGAGTTGTAAGGGATCCATGAGGAGGACCAACTTCGGGTCCTGCACAAGACAGCCCCAAGAATCACACCATGTTGTCCAAATGCTTCTTGGGCTCGGTCAGGCTTGGTGCTGTGACCACTGCCCCAGGCAGCCAGTTCTAGTGCCCAGCCACCCTCTGAATGAAAAACCTTTTCCTGATACCCAGTCTAAACCTCCCCTGACACGACTTCAGACCATTCCCTTGGGTCACTGATCACCAGGGTGAACAGACAGCGCCTCCCCGTCTGCTTTGTCTTGTAAGGAAGCTGCAAACTGCAATGAGGTTTCCTTTCGAGCTCCTCCAGGCTGAACAAATCAAGTGACCCCAGACATTTCTCACAAGGATTCCCCTCCAGACCCTTCACCATCCTCATGGGCCTCCTTTGGACACTCTAATAGCTCAATGTCTTTTTTTATTGTGATGCCCAAAATTGCCACCAGCACTCAAGGCGAGGTAACCCCCGGGCAGAGCAGTGGGACAATCCACTCCCTTGCCCGGCTGGCAATGCTGTGCCTGATGCCCCCAGGACACGCTTGGCCCTCCTGGCTGCCAGGGCACTGCTGGCTCATGTTCAACGTTCCACTGACTGGGACCCCCAGGTCCCTTTCCAATGGCACTGCTCTCCAAACTCTCATTCCCCACTCTGTTTGTACATCCAGTGTTGCCCCATCCCAGGAACTTGTCCTTATTAAATCTGATACAGGTGGTGATTTTTCAGCCCTCAGATTTTCCAAGGTCTCTCTGCAGGGCCTCTCTGACCTCGAGGCTGTCAACAGCTCCTCTCAACTGAGTCACTGGCAAATGTACCCAGTGTACCTTCAAGTCCTGTGTTCAAGTCGTTAATGAAGATGTTGAAGAGTACAAGGCTAAGGATGCAGCCCCACTAGTGATGTCCACCAGGTCACCAGCCTGATGTCCCCCCATCCACTGTAACCCTTCGTGCCTGACTTGTGAGCCAGTTGCTCACCCATCCCATGATTTGTTTATCCAGCTGTATGTCCAGCAGGATGTTGTGAGAGGCAGTATCAAAAACTTTACTGAAATCCAAAAGAATACATCAACTGGCTTCCCTTGTTCGTCTAGAGTGAGTTACCTTGTCATAAAAGGAAGTTCCGTTTGTTAAGCAGGAGTTTCCCCTCATGAACCTGTGCTGGCTGTGATCCATAACGGTGTTGTATTTTAGGTGTTTTTCAATAACTCTCAGAATAATCTTCTCCATAATTATGTTTTCAGACATGGTCTGACTTCACTTACATGAAAATATATCCCAAAGTATATTTCATAGGCTTTTGATTATAATGGCATAGGATGTGTCCATTCCTGTCAGTGATTCCCAAGTAATTAAAACTGAAAATTGAACTAGTTAAGGAAGGAAAGGTCATGTGACTGATGCTGGAAATGTGTTGGGTTAGCTAAGAAGAGTTACAGGAATGAAATAAAATGCCCTAATCAGGCAATCTGAATCAGACCTGGTTGCCCAGTCTCTAAGTTATGGAGTATAATTGGCCTTCTTAAAATGTTACTATCCCTATTTTACTAACTTCTAAAGGAACGAATAAATTCTGATGCAAGAAAATTAATGGAGATATTTCTCAGGATCCCTGCTACGACCTATGCTGTTCAACAAAATCATGGAAAGAACATGAAAAAGTCATGTGATTAAGTTTCCCAGTATTATCAAGCTGTTCAGGTTATAAGACCTAGGAAAGACTGAAAAAAAAAAAAAATAAGAGACTGAGGGAATCCAAATGAGGCTTGTAGGGACTTGCTTCAAAACAAGCTGAAGGAGGTGATTCATCATGCAAAGCAATGAAAACTTACAGAGGCTCAAGAGCAAACTCAGAAAGTTCAGGGAAAATAGATTTGTTACATTCTGTGAAATACACATCTGGCTCAGGAAGATTCTAGAGATGGAAAAAGTTGGAGGATGGGACAATATCAGGGAAAATAAAGCCATTCCATATTGATTTGTCCTGGGACTGGAGTCTGGAATCCATGTCACCAAACCATGGTGTTCAAATTACTTAGGATATGGCTAGACTTAAGTGTGTACTATATATTAGATTTAAAATGCAAATGTGCCTGCAAACTGTTGATGAACAATAGTATTAGCCCAGCCCACCTGAAATACAAGTACATGATATGCAGCCCAGGGATGAAGTGTTAATCAAGACCATTCTCAAAAATGCTGTGTTCTTTTTTTGCTATTTTTTGTGTAAGAAAAACTGGATACATAGTTCTCATATCAAACATCTCAGGAATGATCAACTAGTTGGTCAATAACTGACTTTAGAGAATTTTTCATGGTTTTATCTTGATAATAATTTCTATCCTGTGATAATATTTTTTAGCTTTCATTCTGCTATGTTTATTACTCATAATAATGTACATAATGCCAGTAGGTTAATGCCTTGAAAGTTTTTTCGTTCATTTTTTGGTTTGGTTTATTTTTCCTTTTAGTATGTTAGCAGATTCCTCAATTTAAAAAAAAAAAAAAAAAAAAAAAAAAAAAACAGAAAAAAGGAGAACTGTTGTGGAATACATCTGCTGCAGGAAAGCTTGGACTCCAAGGATACAAAAGCCCAGGAGTTCCTTTGGTTTGGGTCCCTCATTGGAGGCATCAGCTGAAGCTGTTTCTGTGTTACAATGTCAATAAATTGCTTTATGGAATGAGACATCTGACACTCTGTTCTGGGAACCCTGGGGTTGAACCAGTGAGGAAACTGGTCTGACTGTGGGAGTGGGGTTTTTGGGGAACAAAGCAGGAACCTGTGGGCTCACTGGAGCCACCGCTGTGAAGTGACTTCAGTCCCAGCCGTGGCAGTCTGTCATTAGGATGGTGACTGCCAGAGAGTCTCATGAATAGTCAAACTGGGAAGTTTCCTTAACAAAACTTTTTGCATTAGAAAAGTTTAGTATTTGAAACCCATCTTCCAAGTTAGTTGGTAGCACACCTCTTGCTTTTGGGAAGGGTGGATATAGGATTTGGGCACTCTGCAGATTTAATGAGGTGCAAGAATAAAAAGGAATGAGGCTGTAAGTTTTCTAACTGTGCTTTTGCTTCCTTTAGAAAAGGGTTTGGAAAGCTTTCATTTTGTCCTTATATCTTAATGGCTCCTTTTTTCCCTAACAGTCTTTATTCCTTGGCTTTTAAACTTTTTAAAAGGAAAGATATGGATAACATTGCTGAAAATATGACTACAAAAAACACTATACTGAAAGAGAATAATGGGAGATTTTATCTAAAGTAGTGAATTGGGGATACTTTGTAATCGTCTCATTTTCTTCAGTTTTCATTACAGCTGAGTTATGAGGGTGGGGAATAAGCCCTGTAATTTTTTTTATAAAGCTACAGACCTGGCTACAGGGATGGTAGGTAGTGACACAAATTGAGATGTATGAGTGTTGCTATGGGGAGAGAGTCTCCAATAATTCATAAGTCATGAGGGAATTAGAGGCCATTTCTCATACTCAGTTTAGCAGTAAGAACAAGCTTGAGAACCTTTTGGTCTGTTTCTAAAAATAAATTAAAATAAATTCCAGAAAATTAGTTATAGAATACCTCATTATTTGTTTTGGTTGTGAGAAATTCAGACACCCTCCAATAAGTGTTCCAAGGACCACCATCTGCCATTTTTAAATGTAAGCTCATGGAATTAAGTTATTTTATAGTGTAAATTTTTAATATTCTTTTGAAAATGTGTATTTAGATCATATAATAGAAACAAGGTGAAAATGTAGGATTAAAAGACTTTTTTTAGAAAGTATGAAGCAAACATAGGTAACCAATATTTAAATATTTCTGTATTTCAAACAATTAATCATTTTAAGGCTAAATCCATGATTTCCCAGTACTTTACAATACTTGAATGCCTGATTTAATTTTTCTTGATTGCATATTATAATATAACTTCAAGAATCACATTTATAAAATAATTGCTATATCTTATTAATTCAAAGTGTGCTTTCTGTGAATGCTCTACAATAATTGCTAAAAAATTGGTATTTCATTGCAGTATTTGCCAACGTGGAACCATGTCAATGTGATTGGTGCAGGAGAAGTGGAGAGTGAAATTACCTGGGAGCAGATGAGGCTCTTTTCAGCTAAGAAATGTAAAAATCACACTTAGCAGAAAAATAAAACCCCCCAAACCTACAGTTGTCTCTAAACTGATGCCAGGGTGACCTCAGTCATGACCCCACATGTGCTGGTGTGGTGGTTGACCCTGGCTGGATGTCAAGGGCCCACCAAAGCCATTCTGTCCCTGTCTTTCTCAGCAGGACGGGTGAAAAAAAATGACAAAAGGTTTGTGGGTTGAGGTAAGGGCAGGCAGAGATCATTCAGCAGTTATGGTCATGGGCAAAACAAACTTGACTTGGGGAAACTAATTGAATTTATTACTTGTCAAATTGGAACAGGAGAATGAGAAATGAAAACAAATCTTAAAAACATCTTCCACTTACCTGACCCTTCTACCTAGGCTTAACTCCACTCCCAATTGCTCTGCTTTGTCCTCCCCAGCAGGGCAGAGGGAGTGGAGGTTGTGGTCAGTTCATCATATGCTGTCTCTGCCTCTCCTTCCTCCACAGGGAAGGTCTGCCCACACTCTTCCCCTGCTCCAGCATGGGGTCCGTCCCACAGCAGACAGTCTTCCACAAACTTCTCCAACATTACTGCTTCCCATGGGCTGCAATTCTTCACAAACTGCTCCAGCCCTTCTCACCCGTGGGGCACAAGTTTTTAATGCCATCTAATTAATGCAGTCTCTTTCATACATTTTCTTTTCTCTTCCAACTTTTCCCTGACTAATCATATCACCATTTTTTTCCTCTCAGTATTTCATTTATAGATCTTGCTAAACCACAGAAATACCTTTTTTCATATATGCAAACGTTTACATTTCTTAGACGCCAAATGTTTGGTTATAAATAGAATCTGATTTAGTCTGCTTGCGAGTTCTTTAATATTAAACATCACCTATAGAAGATTTTTGTAGTCAAACCACTCCTCATGTAAAATGCAGGCTAATCACTCTTCTCTATATATTACTGGCTTACCCCAGGGAAGTGAGGAAACAATTAGTGGGCATTAACTCAGTCACAGGCAATTTACCTGCCAAAAGTTAGAATCAGGACTGGCACACAGAAATTTCTGATTGGCCTTGTATCTACTTCTGATCCAGACTGTGGGAGTTCTTGTGTTAAATAAAGTTTAGCTAAATAGAAACTGATAGAATGATTTTTTCCCAACCTTGTCCATGTCCACAATATTCCATTTATTCAGTGATGTTTTTATTACTGAGCTCTACAGTGCAATCCAGCTATACTCTTTCCTGATTTTCTTAAGTAGACCATTTCATTTGGCTGTGACTTATTTGTGAAAGGCTGTATTCAAGTATTATTACAATTCAGAAGATATCTCTAAATTATTTTCTAATGATTTTGTTTACAAGCAAGAATTTTTCTCCGTTCAAGTAGTTGTGCCAGATCAAAATCAATACAGATAAACACTCATGATTTCTCTGGACATGGTAGAGGTAGGAATTGGTTGGGAGCCACTATGAACAAATTATTAAAAAAGCATTTAACCAGAGATCAGGAAATAGCTGCTGTGTGTTCAATGTGATTCTTTGAAACAAGTAATCCTTCATCTCCACTAAAGACAAATAGTATGGGTCAGCAAAAAAGAAAAACAAAAAGCAAAAAAAACAAACAAAAAAACCCCCATGTAATAAAGGAATTATGGGGTTTTTTGCACTCTGGCAAATGGAAAAAACCCATAAGGTTGAAGTGTGCTGAGTAGAAGGATGAGATCGTGCAAAAGGACCAGGATCCATTCCCAAATCATTAAATGGTGACAGCTGTATATAACAACCACTGAAGTTTAGTGCAGTCTTTCTGAGATAGATTTTTCTCTCTTGGTTCTCTGCAATAATCATAATTTTTCCCACAGTTATCAACGTTATTTTGACCTAAGGAGTTGATAGCTGGTGTGATTAATAAAGACACAGTACAGCTAACAGCCAAGAATGACCGGGCTCAGAAAACAGAGGTGAGCTGCAGAGTTGAAAGTGATTGATTGTAATGTCTGCGAAATGCAAAGTGCCCATCATTTAGTATATAGAGGCAGTCACATCTGAAACCTGGTAGAAATCTGGTAAGTGACTGTACACATTAACCTTGGGGGTGGGCTAGAACACTGTATTTCAAACACAATTTTGTGTCACTTGCATGACTGGGAGAAAACATAAGCTTTGCTGGATGTACTTAAATGCATTTTTACACAACTTGGGGTTTCATATCTTACAGGGCTGCAAGACACTGGGTTAACAGGATTTTTTGGTATAAAATTTTAATATTCTTAAATTTTAAAATGAAAACCAGCACTGGATGAATGGACATAGGTTAGCCTTGATCACCATATGATTATAAGACAGACAATTAAATAATAATACAATGACTAAACATCATATTGTGATGATTTATAGTTTTAACTATTGAGTCCAATCTACTCTTTGACCTCAGTCACTTGAAATCAAATCTCATGAAGCTGGTGATTCTTTCAATAATTTCAGCTACCCTTGAAGCACCCCCAAGGGTATTACTGTATTTCCTTTTGCATTGGCACAGTTATGGCTGAGAGTTCCAAACATGGGTGAGGTATTAGGATCCAGTACATGTTGTTTAGTCTAACTCCATGTCACAGGTTTATGGCAGATTTTCCTTCAAGCAGCAAAGCAAGCAGTTAGTGCCATGCTCAGGTAAACCCATTGCATGCACATACTATATAATTTTGTAAATTATCTACCTTTCTTCTGACAGTAGGAGGTCAGTCCCAAGTTTCCAACTGCTAAATAATTCATATTAATTTCACTGTCTTCTTATTAAAATTTGAACCAGAAGCCCTTATTTAATCCTTCAGGTATTGCAACTGCAAAAAACTATTCAGTATTACTTGATCCAGTAAGACGTGAAAAAGAAATGCCAAACACACGAGTCAAAAAATGAATCACAGCAAAAACATTATGAACTACTGCCCATTTGAAATACCTGTGTTTCCAGGTTCTCCTGTGAATTATTAATTAACTTTTATTTCTTTCACTAGAACTAGATGTGAGATTTTCTCTTCCCTTAATGACTTTTTTACCTGCATTTTGTAGATTTACACCCAAATGTCATTAAGAAGAAACACACTTTTATGTCTTTAACATATTTAATAAATGTCATTGTTTAGCCTGAAGAAAAGGAGGCCCAGAGGGATGTTTTTGCTCTCTGCAACTACCTGAAAGGAGGTTATAGCCGGGTGGGGGTCAGCCCTGCTCCCAAGCAATAGAATAGGAGGAAATGGTCTCAAGTTGCATCAGAGTGGGGTTTAGATAGAACATTAGAAAAAATTTCTTCACCAAATAGATTGTTGTTGCATATAAGAAAAACCTTGCAAAATGAAGGTCTTGTTACCCCTGCAGAATTCTTGCTCACTTCTGTTACTTCTGCTAACCAGAAAGCATTCTGGGAATGACTCAGCTAAACTGGAAGTGAAAAACAAGTTAAAAAATTGGAAAACAATTGGTAGAACCAATGAATTCTTACACCATGGTGCTGGTGGTTGGTTATGCCTGACACATGTTCCCATCGTGGTTTATGGTGGTTGGTTTATGGTGGTAAGGAAGTGACTGAGTTACCATCCCTGGAAGTATTTAAAAGATGTGTAGATGTGGCACCTGGGGACGTGGCTTAGTGGTGGACTTGGGAGCGCTGGGTTCATGGTTGGACTCAATGATCTTCGAGGTCTGTTCCAACCTAAACAATTCTCTGACTCTCTGACTGTCAGAAAGCAAGGCATATAAAATCAGTTTGATGTGACAATCCTGTCAGATATAACTACCTGATGAGCGGATACCAAACTCGGGGGGAAGTGTTGGATCTTGCAACTAGACAAAGCTTCGGCTGTTCTAACTCCAAAAGTAAATACCAAGTTTATAATGTATACAGGTAGGCTCAGGACACTTATGCTTGTCACCTCTGGTTGGAACTGCTGTTAAAGTTAATTTATAACTCTCTGTGGTGCTCCTGTTATGCATTGTCCTGGTGTCAGTCCCTGTCTGGCTACACAGGCAGCCTACAGGGTCTGAGCTCGGCAACATCTGGTGTCTGAAATGAGAGGGAGCCTGATGTCTTAAGCAGAGGATAGCTTTGAAACATTATTGTACACAGGGTTGGGCAAAACTTGTATTTGTACCGGATGCTCTTCTGTTCCCTTAGAAATTCAAGACATTTAAGAGTGATAGTATTAAAAAATTAATTTTAAAAAGAAAGGGTTAAATTCAGGAAAATAATTTGAAAATCGAAGACGTGGTATATAGGGATAAGAAAATGCTGAAACAGAATTATTACTAAGCTATGAATTTAGAATTATTGGAGGTGGTAGCCAGGAATTTTTTTGTTTTTTTCAGTGGAGCAAGGCACTGTCCTCCAACGCTAATAAGCTTTTCATATAGTAGGGCCAGTTGAAAACAACATATGGGATATGAATATCAGTTAAGTAAAGAGATACAGTGTAAAGCAAAATTTTTCCAGTTCCCCCATCTCATTAGTACTAATTCTAAGCAAGTTCCTTAAATACAGGTTAACTCTCTTAACAGATTAACTCTCCCTACTTTCTACTTGGATGTTAATTTCCTATCCAGTGTACCTCTGACAGCAACAGCATCCAGGTTACACCTTGTTTGCTGTTTTGTTTTGTTAAAAAAGCCATACTGCAAACAACCACATCCATGAAGTTTATGTTCAGCAGCTAAAATGTCCTTGTTGTGAATGCCATTCTTCTAATCCAAGTCTGTCACTGGAAAATTTATGGGCTATTTTAACATTCTCAGGCTTTATACCTACGATATCAAACAATTTGCTTCATAAAAAATATGACACATTCACATCTCCCCATATTTCATTTCCTACTTCTAAGTATTTCCCGATTTGCATATTAATGCAGCCTAAAAAAGTTTACAAGACCATCAGGGAAAAATTCCACTAGATAGATGGTCACTGCAATATTGGAAACACAGTTCGGCTGAGTACTTTTCTCATTCTGGTTCTAAATTTTAAAATGACAGTTTTAATGTCAAATACAGGACAGAGTTGTGAATGCAATCCAGAATCCAGGATCACCTTAGTGAACTCCCAGAAGAATGTAATTATGTGTACGCTTTTTGTAGTTTTGGGCCAAATATATATTGCAAAATGGTCCTGTTCGCACACTGGTCTATTGTCATACCCAGTTATCTCAAAATAATGATGTTAGGGAAATTTTAAAATGAGTATATTTTTCACTTTGAAATTTTCAAGTTATTCTGGTTAACTCAAATTCAAATTATTGTTTCAAGAAGTGTCTGGTTTTTCATTATTGATGTTTGGAAATAAGGAAAGATATCAAATATCATTCATTTTGTGGGGAATTTATAAACCTGTCCAGATGATTTTTAAAACACACTGTTATTCTCAGTAAGAGTAGCAAAAGCAGGGTATAGAGATACTTTTCCTGTTTACAGTTTGTTTAATCATTTCTTCTGCATTTCAAAACTATAATAGAGCTTAAAAGTTGCACAAAAAACAGTCTCTTTTGAAGGACAAAAAAACTAAGCCACAGTGCATGATGTTGACAGGAACTCTTTGCCCAAGAAGCTAATGCAAACTTTTTCACACAGGCCTGATACCCCTGACAGAAAGAGCCAATTCACAGCAATATCCTGAAACATTTGGATGGAAAACCAGTCATTCAAGCCTGTCCTTTTCCTGTTTTTGTTAAAAATTTCACAGACTTAGTTATAATATATTTCTGGCAAAAAATGAAAGACTGCAAAGAATAGTCAGGTCACTCAGCCTCATTCAGAAACACAACACTCTCTCCTGGGGCATATTCTCCAGCAACGCCTAATTCAGATGGATGGGTTTGTGGTTTTTTCCCTCAGCCCTTCCCTTTTCCATGCTGCGAAAGACAGGTGGGTCCCATGGTTTAGATCAGACTTATTTAGCCCTAATTTGCTGCTTCATTTCAGTTCATGGAAACCAAGCAGATGAATGACTTTTCTTTGCTCTGGTAAACTCCTCATTTCTAGGTATGCCAGAGTTGAGATGTTCCCTTCAGGACGATGCCCAGCAGCATTATTTCCACACACACACCTCCAGTTGTCCCCAGCATGTTTTGCTCCCCTGTAGCACTGCCCTCATGTCACATTATTGAGATTCATTTCATACACAGGCAAGTGTTACACTGAGAGTGACTCAGCAGCAATGGGGAGATTATTCACTTTTTTGTATGTCTACAAGATAGGTGTCTATGGAACAACTGCAGAGAGAAAGATACATTACTTGTGTCACTAGGGTGACAGGAGCTGGAAATCCAATTTATAGTAAAGTGTTTCTGCACACATTTGCATCCAGTTTTTATATTTTAATGTGACAAAACCACTGTGGGTTGAGACTGTCAGCGTGTGTCTGTGTCTGTGTGAGTCTGTATGTGGTGTAAATGCTATGCCCAGACCGTGGGGTTATTTCAGGGGGGTTCCATCATGGAAACCACAGACCTTGCAAGTGCCAAAGTCAGGCCCCTGATGCCATTTTTATGGCTATATGATCTTCTTCCCATGAGACTAAACAAAATATGACAGGGGCAGCAAAAGAAAAGGGCGTCTAATCTGTTAGTCTGCTACCAATTTTCCATGTGGCTTTGGGCATTTCTCTCTTCTTCATAACTTTTTCTCTAACTCTTCAGGACAACACTTTCTCTTTCTGTACAGTGGATAGTCTAAGTAGGGTCCTGCCCTCAGCTCCAACCTTTAAGTTCTGCCACAGAACAAAGACATGCAATAAACACATTTACTGGCCTCTCCATTAAATGCCTTTTGTGAAATTCATTTGATGGAATTGTTTCACAGTTACCTCACAGTGAAACCCCACGGCTTTTAGAGATGGAAACCAGCTGACATACAAGAGTGTTCATCTGAATTTATTTTAAAAATAAAGGCACTTTGACTGCCTTCACACATTTCCCTATATTATTCTCACTAATTAATGCTTTCAATGCAGATAACAGCTACAATTAAAAGTTGTTTTAGTGTCTAAAATCAAAACCCAATCTAGGACTGAAATGAGAACTCCTGAAAGAAAAAAAAAAGACTCAGGTACTCGGATATAAAATCATCTTATTTGTTTGGCTTTGTGGAGTTTTGTGGAGGAGGGAAAAGCAGGGCTTTTTCCTGTTCTTGAAGTGACAAAAAATATATGAAACTAGAATGAGAATCACACTAATGTTAGGTGTAGTGCAGGCACTGGTACATAATTCATCACTCCACTAATGCATTCTGGTAGAGGATTATTTCACATGCATGGCAGGATGTGTCAGACCCTTTGATTTAGAGTCTTCTCTAACAGACTCCATTCGCAAAGAAGTGCAAGAGGGTTCTGCTTCCTCCCCCATAATCACGAATAAATTCACATTGAGAAATCTGACTTAAATTATACTTACAGTTCCTGACACTTCAAAGCAATCCGATTCAGAAAAAAAAACCATGTAAATAATGCTTGTATCCTCCTGAAGATGGTGGTGGGAGGACAAAACGTCACCACCTCGCAAGTAGTGACTCAGGACTCAAAGTAATTTTATTAGAGGCTTCTGTATCAGGTGATGGCCTTTTATTACAAGCCTCTAATAAAATCAGAAATTAAATTTTCTGATACAGAAAAGTTGCCTGGAAAACTCTCTCCATGGCATGAAAAAAAGATAATATAAGGTGGCAAAAGCAACTAAATGTTAAGGTCCATTAGCCTTCACCTTCTGATTAATGTAGCTGATACATACTTGAACAGTCTCTTAAATATGTTAATTTGAACTTGTGTTCTCTTGCCTGAGATCATCAAGTACTTCATAGTTAATTTAAAAAAAACTTTTTATTGTTCTGATGTTTCTGATAACGTGAAGTTTTTGAAATGTAATTAGGCCTATAGCAATAGTGAAAAATAAAAATATATGTGGGAAAGGTGATGTAATTGTAGGCCACTCCAGGAACAAATGATGGCGGTTTTTCTTTACGTTAGGATTGTTTGAGAGACTGCAGTGTCTGCAGTAATAGAAACTGGTTCATGTTGAGCCTCCAGCAATATTCTAAATGATTGACTACACCCAAGTAATATCAGGTGAAGATCATGCAAATCTTATCCACAAAATATAAATTAACTAAGTTATTTGAACCAAAAATGTACATTTGAGAAAATCTGACAAATCTGATACTTATTATTCTTGTTGAGAGTTCATATTGTGGATCTTTATATATTGTAGCATTCTTCCTCCTATTCTGATATTGGAAGATTAGTTAAGTAACAGTTTTTCTAAAAGAAATAAAATTCCTTGTAAGTCTAGCTAACAAAAAAAACAACAAAAAAAATGGGTTGACAATGAATGTCATTTACTTTCACTATGTCTCCTGAACTGCAGTATTCAATTTAACTCTGAAGAATTTTCATTGCTTTCACTATGTTTATGACTTGAGCTGTGCATGCAACCATTATACTCTCCACACATCCATCACCTGATCAATAATCAAACCCCATGTGCCCAAGTTGTCTAAATACACAAAAAAGTAGTCATTCTAGGTTTTCTGATATTTCCATTTTCATAATTAATACACATTAGGAAATCTCGAAAAGAGAAAATAGACTTAGCAAAGTGTGCTCATTTTCAGTTTATCTAATTCTTGTTAAGTCGCTAGTGGTTAGATTAGTTAAAAAAATTATGACCATGAGAAAACCTTCAATCACCCCTTGGCTGGCAGCTAAGTTAGACAATTTATTTCCTTAATCTCCAGCACAGATGGCAGTGAACTCTTTTCTTTCCAGCAGTTACATGGTGGATGGAAGATGACAACATTCCAATGTAAAGCCCAAAGTTGTTTCTTAAATAAAAGGGCGAGAATAGTTAACCCTCTCTCCCGTGATACAGAAAATATACTTGTTTGCTTCAATTATAAAGTACTTTAAGACTGCTTTTAAAGCATACTGGTTTAAAGTCTGGCTTTAGTTTTGTACTTGAAAGGTTATGATTTAGTCTATGAGAGTGTGTAAGGCAACATGATTTACTAATCTTGAAATCCATCTGTATGAAAGATGACTTGAGTAAAGAGAAGCTGTTCCTTGCATTTTGATTGGATTTTCAGATTTTCAAATTAGTCCTTAGACGTTCTGGAAACTTACTTTTTTTGTAGGATATATGTCTCTCATGTTCTGTTCAAGAACTTTGGATGTGTTGGCCAAAATTTTTGAGATCACATAGTTTTAATCCTTTTAATCTTAAAATTTCAGCCTCTTTACATCTGTCTTTAAGACCTCCCAGATTTTCTGTTACCTGTTTTCACTTTTCTTTGACATGCATCTGGAAGTTTTTGCAAGCCAAGTGCACATCCTGTATCTATAATATTAGAAGCTGAGATTCTCCATCTTGCTCTAGTTTTTAATTCCCACTCCCACTTTCCTCTTTTCACATTTTGTAACCAATTACAGTAATCATAATTACCATAGCCTATCCTGCCTAGCATCAATTTACATTTTGTCTAAGAACAACCATACAAAAGATGTAAATGTCCTGAAAGCAGATCAAAGGCTATTCTTACATTACAGAATCGTTAAAATTAATCAAGAAACACTACTTACAAATTGTACTGTGGGGCTGAATCAAACTCAGAAAATAAATTTTGGATTGAGGCTGGCCATCTGTTCTTAAGTCATTGGAAAAAAAAAAAAAAGCCAGGTGATTTAAGGACAACATTTTCAGCCTGAATTAACTTCCTTGGGCTCTTGCTACTTCAAGACTGTAAGTTAAGTTACCCAGACTTCTTGTGTACATTTTGTACCACTTCTCTCTAGTACTAATTTTTATTGTCCCAAAAGAGTGAATATGTTTGTGGGTACTCAGTAGAGCCCCAGTGATATTCAATTTGATAAACATAGACTGGCAGATAATCACAAGATTGATTTAAAGATTTGTTGGGAGTTATTTTTAGCTATGAACTACACTCTGGGGAAGAAGAGGGAGTATTTGATTATGACAAAGAATTGCTGGAACCCGTTGAGATTCCTCAATTTTAGTGACTGCAATTAGGACATGATGGATATGAAAGAGAAAAATTTATTTTGCTAATTCTAAAGAAATCTAATAAAAAGTGGTAGTAAGGATTAAGAGAAATAAATTGTATAAAGGGGGGAGGGAACAGGTAAAATATAGTTTATATTAATTTCAACTCCCTCACAACTGTTTAAAGCTGGAGGTCAGTATCCAAGGAACTCTTTCTTATGCTGAAAAAAATATATAAGGAGACTCTGGTAGGATGCACTGTGCCAGCTCATGAATACTGATACAGAAGTCTGTGGAGGACTTGAGTACACATACCTCTTATTTTTTCTCTTAATTTCTGTCATATAACATTGTGCTTCCTTGTTAGGTTCAATACCTTAATGTTAAACTAACAACTTTTTTAGAATAACATTTTAGTACATTTTTCATAACAATGAGTGTTCTGGTATCCTGTTTCCACTGGTGCCCACAAATAGATGTCCAGGGAAGAATGTAAGAACACAGGCAGCACTTTTTGATACCTTAATCTTCCATTTTTACTTTATTTGATGATTGACACCCTCTTCCTAAGCTTTTGACTAAACCTTTTACAATTTCCTCTTTTCCTTACCATCTTCTAAATGTGCTCATAGCAAATTGGATCACTTCACTTTCTTACACATTTGAAACCCAATTAAAAAACTTTATCTTTGAAGCTGTCTTTGAGTTTTGTGGTGGGGCTTAGGAGTAGCGTATTTGGGTTAATTTCTTCAAGGCATTGTCTTTTGGGGTTTCCTAAATTGCTTTACAATAAATACAGTTTGAGTTTATGCTGAACTAAGTCCAAGTTGTGACTCTTTATTAGACTACTCTTAATGGATAAGCTATTGTGTTACCTTTTCCAGCCAAATAATTGCCTCATGAGTTTTATTGGATACTGAAGACATGGGACTTGAGCATGATCAAAACAAAAAAGAGCTTACTAATACATTCTAGGAAATGGAGAGGCAAAGTATGTTGGCTAGTACAAATAATCTTTCAATGCTAGTTTTAAATTACTCGAATTAATTCTCCTCAGACTTATGCAATTATCCTGCTTTATTTTGTGTTAGCAGGTGTGTGAAAAGTGTACTCTATATCTGTAAATAGTCACACTCCATTTGGCCACAAAATGGGCAAAAGAAAGATATGTCTCATGGTCTGTGTCCAATTGACACAGCTTGAAAATTGGAACATTATTTATGAACATCTACTTGTAACAATTCCAGGTACAGGGTGAGAATTATTGCCATGCTCTGGCTGGAGTTCTGCTAATTCAGATGCATACAGACAGATTAGTTGTTTTAAGTTCATTTGAGCAGTGCTCTTGTGCCAATAAAGGATGCTGTTCAGAGCTCAACAGCCTTGGAGTACATTTACCTGAGCTGCAAACAGCAGTGGCCAAATGCCATCTCTGTAGAGCTTTGCTTTGCCAGGGGGCTCACTTCAGCCATGGAGCTCTGCCAGAGAGGCTTCAACAGATGTTTCAAGCAGCTGGGAGTTTTATTGTCCACTCCTTTGTCACCACCGCTCTGATGACCTGTGAGGAAAACACCAGTGTGGAGACTATAAAGAGGGATGACTAACGAGAGAAACCTGTCAAGTGTGTGCTGGGACCAGCACAGCCTCTGCTCTTTGGCCCCCCTGAGCTTCAGTCCTGCAGTGCCACAGCCATGGGAGTGCACGGCCCTGGGTTTCAAGGTCTGGATTTGATTCCCACACACCAGCTGATGTCCCAGGCAATCTGCAGCCCCA
The DNA here is from genome assembly GCA_013400915.1 of Pardalotus punctatus. Classification (NCBI taxonomy): domain Eukaryota; kingdom Metazoa; phylum Chordata; class Aves; order Passeriformes; family Pardalotidae; genus Pardalotus; species Pardalotus punctatus. The sequence goes on from VZTX01013253.1 coordinate 887,647, forward strand.
GGGAGGAGACTGATGACAGAACCTGTAGGTGTCCCTGCCCTGCCCAGGCTGAGGCATCAGGCCCTGCTGACCCAGGAGTCCCTGAAATCCCAGATCCCCAGCCCACGGAGCTGCCATCTCCCCAGCATCCCATCAGACCCATTGGAAATCTTGACTTTGTCTTTGAAGCTTTAAGAGTTGTGATTTTGATGCCCAAATGGAATAAAAGTGCCCTTTTTTAAATTCAAGAAGGTAAGACTCAACTCAATGAAAAGGACAAATATTCACTTCTTAATAACCTCCTTACGATGAATACAGTGGAAGTAGAAATTTGTAGAAATAAGATCCACGCAGCTCATTTGTTCCAGTTTTGATATCTTATCCATTATTCAGGATAAGTGTGATGATTGATAAATCAATATATATGAACATATCCATCTTCCAGCTCGATGAATAGGGTCTAAGACAATACACACAGTGCCATCTGTGCTAATGTACCAGATCATCTGAGTCAGCCACAGAAAATCTGAGCTATCTTTAGGCCCTGACCGGTAAGAGAATTTGGTTTAGTCCCAAGAGGTATGAACCTTATATTCTTGTTCACTTATAAGCAAGTACCTCTACTTCCTTGGTCCTGATTAGAAACTCTTCTCAAAGAGCTAGGTCTTAAAAACTAGAAAACATTTTCAGTTTTCAGACAGCAATTATATATTTTTTTCTGTCATATGTACTATTGATTTTCAATCTTGAATACTCATTATTGACACTCAACATACACACTCACTATTTTTTGCACGTGACCTCCAGCTGAAGGCTGGAGATAAAATAGTGGAAATGTGCCTATTGAGCAAGAGAGAAAATTTTCACAACCTAAAGACTGAATATCGTATTAAATTCTTAATCAGATATTTTATCTGAATGAGTAAATAAAATGCTGATCATGAAAAGAGTCAGAAATGTAGGCATACAAACTGATACACAAAAATGATGTGTAACCCAGGAAATATGATTTTTGCCATAATCAGTGAGATACTTGAAATGATGTGGTGTTGCAGGGTGTCAGAACACGTCTGCCTTTGTCTTGGTTTCAGCTGAGTTTCGTGTTCACCTGGTGGCAAAGTAACTATCGCTTCCTATTTGTATGAGCTGAAGCTTTATGAGCACCAGGAATGGCAAAGGTCTGGCAAACCTGGGGAGGCACTGCCTTGCAAGAAGCAGTTCTTGATATCAGCTGGGGCTGGGGAAGACAACTTTCTGACTTCAGCAGGGAACAAAAGATAAGGAGACAAACTACCGTAAGAAAACATTTAAATATAACTTGAAGTGGACCCCAAGAGAAAAGAGGAAGAAACTCTCACCCACTCTGAACATCACACTGACAAGGGGAGGTGAGTTTTGGACTTAAAATTAGGAAGCGTTTCTTATGGAGAGGTGATCAAACACTGGGACAAAGTTCAATGCCTCAAGCCTGTCTGTGTTCAAGAGGAAATGCCCTCACTAATATGCTTTAGCTTTTGGTCAGCCCTCAAATAGTCGAGCATCTGGACGGGATGACTGTTAAAAAATTAATTCAAATTATGTCAGTTATTAGTTAAGTTATTCTTATAAGAACATTATTATTCTTATTATATTCTTGTTATTTATTATTATTCTTCATGTTTTAGTTCTATATATGCAGTGTATCTCTCTTGCCAGTAGCATTTTATATAACACAAATCATACCTTGAAATCGTCTCAGAACCAAGCTGAGATATGGCTGTAGAACATAGCTGTATTTGTTTATAGGATGTTGAAATTCAACTCCCATAAATATATTTTGAAATGGCAGTGCTTGTAATCAGCATATTGCTGCTAGGCTGGGCTATTACTCAGTCAGTTTTCTTGTCCCTAACATATGTAGAGAACACCCACAGCTACATGTGAAGTACATTTGTTAAATACAATATCATGAGGAATGAGGAAGTGATACGGCAGCATTTGTCCTTTTACTCATTCTCAGGATGGCAAATAAGGTGGGATGACTGAGTGGGTTAGGTAATTTACCCATCTGTCTTTATTTTACAGGTCTTTCGTTGTAACACAGCAATTATATTTCTCTGCCATATTTGCTTTAGCTAGATGTTCTCTTGTCCTTTTTTAAGTCCAACCCTTGGAAGCCCTGGCCACTCATTTTATTCTTCAAGATAAAGGTCTTTTTTCAGAATTCATTATTGTTCAACACCATAAAGGGACTGTTTGCTCCACCCTTCCTAGTTTTCCCTATTTTAGGCTTCATGTTACCTACTAAGGCAATAATAGTGAATTTTGTGGTACTTAATTCCCTCCAGGCAGTGATTAAGGAACACTAGGTATTTAATTCAGAGATATAAATCAAAGCTAACTCCAAAGTTTAGTTTTAGATTTGTTCAATGCCACTAGAAAGCGCCTTTCTTGTTGGCAAGATTCATGAAGGTGACATTCTCAGCAGCTCTGTTCTTGTGAAGGAACACTGGAAGCTGTAAAAATAAAGCATACTTACAAAAATATAGAATGCAGTATTGTTTGAAAATTCCTTTGTCTCTGGGAGGGGAAAACAGGTCCTTTTGAATTGAAACAATACTTAAAAGAAAGCAAACAAAAAACCGTAAACCCTCCAGCATGTGGAAATTTTGCTTGTCAGCTAGTTATACAGGTTCTACTAGAGGCTGGTTGACAAAATTCTGGTGTTTACTACCTGGTTATTAAACCTTTTAATGATTAAACCTTGTTTAATGTGTAGCCTACTATTTCAGCTAAAAAAGCTCAAAACCCTGAAGTGTCCATAAGCAGAAGAAAATAGAAAAGCACTGGTAAAAACTGTACGTTATGATTCAGCACCAAAATCCATTAAAATTCCAGGTGGCCTCAAGGGTCTTAGCAGGCAATTGGTTCTTAAATGGAAGAATCATTCCTCTTAGGCAGAGCTGAATTATCTTAATACCCAATTTACTCTTTTTTCTTTTTTTTTTTTTCTTCTTTCTCTTTTTTTTTCAGCACAGAAAACTACATGAGGGACAGATCTGGTGGAAGGCATTAACATTTTCCTCCAGGGGAAACACAGAATTTCACAAGGGAAAAGTGGAAGAATGGTGTCTGCATGAAGGGAAAGTTAAAACTATGTGTATAATCTTGGATAAAACTATGTCTGGTAGCTTTAAATTAGATCCTGGCTTCCCTCAAGTCCATTACATACTTCATGTTATTTCCTTGGGGACAAGATTTCTGTTTAAATTTTCTTTACCTATATTTATGTAATCAGACCATGCTAAGAAAATAATGAATAGGATATTCAGGGAGTGACTGGAGTATGTTTTGAAAGAGAGATATCTCTCAAAATTAGCTTTATTTTCTCTTAACAAACAAAAAATTCTTCATTAATACAATATAATTTATAATTTATACTCATGCATCCAAAAATCACTAAATTTTGCTTCTAGATTATTACTGATCTCTTAGCACTGAACACTATTTTAAACATTTGTAAACCTGAATTTGCTCCTTGTCTTTTTTTCTTTTATATTTTTTATTACACCACTGCTTCCCTGAATGACAACACTGAAGACAGATTGGTAGCGTGAGCATAGTATGTAAACCGAGTTAGAAGGACAATTAATTGATTCAACCTGAAATTTGTGCCAACACAAAATGACTTTATTTTTCTTAATAAATGAATCACTGCTACCTTCTGAAAATGTCTGTTCAATAGCCATTCTTATGAATCAATATTGCTTATAAGACTGAATATGGAAAGAGAGTGAAATCAGTTTCAAATGTACCAAAATATAGATACAAATGAAATGGGAGGGTGCAGGAGTTTTTCTACAGTCACTGACAGGGACCACAAAGGCAAACTCACTGGGAAAAATTATTGGGATCCATGTTCTGTGGCTTTGAGAGCACCACTTCTCCTGCTCTCATAAGCATCAAATTCACTATGCTCAAATATCTACAAAATACCTCATAAAGATGCACTCCAGCCACCTGATTTCTTGAAAACACAATTGTCAAATCTGACATAAGTCGTTGAAATATTGTTTTATTGAGCCATTTCTAGCTTGTTACAGTACTATGTCCCTTTTCAAACTGCTTTTTAAAGTACACACTCTAGTACAAAGTTAGGAGTTGAGATTAAATGCAGCCTCTCCAGTGCTTTTCTAAACCGGTTCCTCTATCAAGAAAGTATCAATTATTCTGAAAGACAAATAAGACAAATATGTGAACAATATGAAGATTGTTAGTCCCTACTTTAGAAGTACAGTATAAATTCAGGCTTTTTCTTTTTTTTTTTTTTTTTGGTAAGCTGAAAATATGTAGAATTTCTGCCCTAATGCCTGAGATGGCCTAACATAAAGATAAATCTGTAAGGACTCTTGTGGGAAGCTCTCCAAGCTTCTGTTCTAAAGTGTATTGTAAAGAATTTGTGTGCAGGATTTATTGTATCAATGTGAATATGTGCACACACATATTGGATATTGGATTGTTTTTCTTATTTTTTCATTTTTTTACTTAATTTTCAAAGACAATACAAAACTCTGGATGCTGTTAAGATCTCCACACTTTTTACTGAATGGGTAATATTTTAAACAGGAAAGGAAGGAATGGAAGAAAGAAAGATATGGAAATTTATCAACAATTTTATTACCAGAAAGCAACATAGAAAAGGAGAGCCTCAATAGGACCAATAATCTTCCTGTGATTGTCCTTGAGTTAATGGATCTCATGAAACAAGTACTGCATTGTGTCTGCGTGTACCTGCTGACCTTTACATTTCCTCTTCTTGACTACCTTTAATAATTCAAAGGATATTGGACATCCAAAGCAAATAGTTGAAAGACCTGAATGATGTTTTCTGATTGGTAGTTGACTAATAATGGAGTTTTCTCTAAGTTCAGTTTGTATCCAAGTGAAATGTTTCTCATATGCACCTAATTTCATAAAGTGCTGAAGATTGAAGTGCATGGTAAATATACTAATAATTATTATTAGCACTGTAATAATATACTGTTTTCTGATTCTGCTCTTTGCAACAACTGTTTAAGGGGCAAAATAATTCATGTTGCCCAGGGAAATGCTGCTTACTGTAAGTATTTTATAAATTAGCTTTCATCTTGTTTGGAAAGAAGCATATAGCTAGATTTCTAAGGAGTAAAAAAAAATATTTTAATAATAGAAGACTAAATATTGTTTACTTTAATCACCAATCCAATTAACCAATAATGTTAATACAAGGAGAGGCACTCACGCTAGCTTATTAGAGTTAAGGCAGAATATTTAACAACATCTCAGGAACATCTTGATAACCATCCTGCTGTTATCACACACACACCTGCCCTGCTCCTTATCCCAGACAACGTTGTTTAGAAACAACGTTTGTTTGAAAGAAGGGAAGATTTACATCCTCACAAGTCACCTGGCACAGGTCTTCCTCCTGCCGCTAAATTCAAGTTTCAAGGAATCTGCATACATTTCTGCGGGTTGAAAGTGAGTGGATGTAATTTTAGTGCTCTCGTTCGTGCGGAAGGAGGAGCGGCCGGCCGAGGCTCACTAGATGGTGCTAGGCACAGGCGGTAGCGCAGCGCACGCTCCCGGCTGGGACCTCTGTCCTGCGGGATGCAGGGAGAGAGCATCCCTGCACCGCAGCCCCTGGCATGGGAATGGTGGGGAAAACAGCTCTGGGAACGTGACTCACAAGTATGTGAAAAACAGCCTGGTGGTATGCATTTGTCAGATCATCCCAGCATTCAAAACAGCTTTTGTGTCTGATAATAAATAGCTTGTTTGCAGTTGCAATCAGTTCCCCTTTCTGTCTTTAACACCGTATTTTGCTGTTCCATTTTGCTTCACTTCCACATTAATTACTTCATTATTGCTTATTTTCAGTTCCTCTCTGGGTGACAAACCTATCACCTTGTTAACATCTTGTCTTCCTCAGTTTTGGTTCCTGTGTGTTGTTTTCACCCTTCCAGCTTTCCTCCTCACCCTGCCAGCTTTCCTCGGGGCCACGTCTCCCATTCCTCACTTCCAGCCCATCAAGACCTGCAGCTGAGCCACACCCAAGCCTGATTTATGCTGAGCTGCATCCTGCCCCAGGCCAGGGATGGTGTAGTGTTTTACACCCATGTCGCCATGGCCCACCAGAGGGTCCCTGCCCTGTCTGGTCCATCCATGGTCCCTCAGGCGTGTCCCTGCCCCTGCAGCTGCCACTTTTCTGATGGCCCCTGAGCCTGTTTCACTGGTTTTGGGGCAACCTGGAGCCACCCTGCAGCCCCACCAGCCCCATTCTGGGGCTGCTGGCTGGTGCAACCAGCAGCACCAGGGTCCCATCCACCCCCAGCCCTCCCGCAGCAACTCAACCCCACCCCAACAACTCTTTTCTGACTGAACTTTTGGACACAGACAACATATGTTAGAACAGCATGCACACAAGTAAATGAAACAAATGCTGTGGTGTCAGTCAGCCCCAGCACCTCACACTAAATCTGATGAGCCTGTGTAAATCGTAGTGCAAATGCTGGGTTTTGCTTTACAAAGAACACAAAGCCACGTGTGTTTTTAATGGATGTGTATTTCTGCTTCTTAACCGATGAAAACAGTAATACAGATAATTGCTGCTGGATAACAGGTAAATATTGTAATGTTAGTAGTTATTATTCTGTACTTTAACAGGTTCTTAACTCAATGGCTTGTGGGAGAAGACAGCAGCTTCATGTGGAAGGTCAGCTGGTGCGGCAGGCAGGTGAGCAGAGGCTTTGGTACAGGGAATCAGATTTGTAATTTTTTACATCATGGCTGTTTCCAAGTGTGACTGGTGTGATGACTTTTTCCTAAGTTTGAATAAATAAAAAAAGAATGGAAATCCTGATTTAAAACCAGGGCCCTGATCTGCACAGAACTTTCCCTTAGTGGCAGAAGGCCTTACAAGGCCTTGCAAGGCCTCAGGAGAGACTATCCAGATGCATGACTTCCTCTAACTGATGAAAAACTGTTGATTCCTTTTTAACTTGGAACTAATTCTGAGATTGTAAGTATGTGTTCAAGTATGCAAGATGCATTCTACCCCACGCAGCTAAAAAAATTAAAAAATGCCACCATACTTCTAGGTTTTTTTTAGATCTTGTATCCAAGTCTTCCTTCTAATTTGCATATTCATTCCTTGGTGGTTGCACTGGTCTAATACATCAGTCTCTCAACAGGGTGTTAGGGTTAATTTCTACTAGAGTGACTCTACATCTCCAAAGTACCTATTCCTGCAATCTCACTATCTGAATTTTCTCCTGTTTTATAAAACATACCAGAGGGGTAAAATTTTTTTATTTTATTTTGTTTTTTTTACAGACATGGAAAATACAGTTCATTCTTTATTCATTTGAAACAGAAGGAAGATTTAGGTGGGTAGAATATGTGCACTACATAAGAAAATCTCACCATTTTCAGCTCTTTATTCTTAACTTCTTAAGGAGTTCCAGTTAAAAATGAAACTAACAAAAACTAAATGTAAATATAAAAAGTCTTGGCTCACAAAAAAAAAAAAAAAGAAAAAGAATGAACACCTACTTTTTTGAAATGTCTTTACTCGGCTAAGTGAACCTGACTGTCATGGAAAATGCCCCATTTTTTTTGGCTGGTAGACTGTCTGTGCCTTTCAGCATTAGACAAATTTGCTTTGAGTAAAATTACTTTGATAAAGGATGGTTATATGAAATTGTTCTGAGTTTGTGCTCAGAAGTTTACAGTAGACCTCCCATGGCCAGACTGAGATCTGGTTAGTCATATGATTTCTCTAATGGTGTTAGAGAAACAAATCATATCAGAAATTCTGTTATAAAGGGATTGTAAAATCTGAGATACTGATTGGAATGAAAGGCTGTTAATGCTGTAGGGCACAGCTATCCCTGGATGTAATTGCTGTCATTTCTTACTAAAGAATCATTAACCAACCTGAGATAGCATTGGATTACAGTTGATTCTGGTAAAATATGTAGTTACTCTACAATATCTGCTTGTCCGAAATAGTAAGAAATAGACTTTTATTAGATATTTCCAATTATTCAATATGAGTTTAAGTTTAAAAAAAAAAGTAAATTGGGACTTAACATACAAATAAATCCCTAAGTTAGCTGATTAAAATTCTTGGATCAGAGCAAGGACACTTCTGTTATGTGACACTGTTGCTGGTATCAGCTAATAGAATTAAATGCTCAGCAGTAAAGACTGGGATGCTAGTTTAGATCAATTTTTAGTTTTTCCAAATAATGTTTAGCTAAAAGAACTGGATAATATGACCATAGCATTATTGATTATCATGATAGTTGGTATTTTGTGTTTGACCTGTGTATCAATGAAGACACTTTGGATTTCCAGCTGCTGCATGGCCATGTCACTTGGGTATTTTGGGCTACGATATACCAGAGCAATGTAATTTCTTGTGTTGCTTGAACAAAGAAGCAACAATCTCATATCTAAATGAGTTTTTAGCCTTTACCTTGTAACAGAAGAATGTGGATTATTGGTTAACACAATCTAGGAGGGGAGATCTTTACATTCTACAGTTTAAAAAATATAAATTCTGATGAGGTATGTGGTTTTTTTTAATGAAAAAAAGCCAACTTAGGAGTTGTAGATTTCAGTTTGGAGAAGGCTTTGAAATTAAATCAAAGAAGCTAACTCTAAATAAAGTTTTTATATTAAATAAGAGAGGAGAAAAAATTGACTCCAAAATGAGCAGGATAAATAGTATCATCCAAGGAAATTTAGGAAATAATAAATTATCTGTAAAATGTAGGAATGCTCACCAACAAAGTTCTGTCAGCACTGTACCGATAAAATAAATTTGTCAAAACCACATTAATTTTGAATTTTCAATGGAAAATGGAAAAAATAAAATACCTAGGTGCATAAATAAATATAATAAGAAGGGAACAGTAACTTTTATACAGGAAGAAATTAAAGAGAAAATAAAATACTTGAGTCAGTTGTCCCCAGAATAAATTAAGTCAGTGTTCAAAGATGTATATGATAGGATATCAAGAACAACAATAAAGTAGCAGTTCTTCTTTGAGGCACATGTGAGCAGGACAAGAGGCAAAACACATGCTACAACTGGCACATGTACCAGAAAAATATGAAGATGAATTCTTTGTGATGAGTGGTCAGAAATTGGAACAGTTTCTCTAAAAAGATTTCATAATTTTCACCCATGAAGGTACTCTAAAATCAACTGCACCAAGCCCTCTACAATCTCTGATTTTGAACTTAGCTTGCTTTGCCTTGGAACTGGTACAGATGACCTCCAAAGATTTACTCCACCTTAAATTATTCTGTAATTCTGTAATCTTTCTTAAATAAGGTAATTGTTTTCTGTACTTATTAAATGTGATTTATTTAATTTCCCTGGACATATCAGACTTAATGGGAATAATATCAGAAGTTTTTAAAATGTGGTATTTAAAGTACAATTTGGTTTACGCATGTGAAATTCCAAGGCAAGGTGGAAAAGAAGTGTCTGTACAGATTTCCTAGGCTAGTAGTAATGAGTGGCCTCATTCAATGATGTGGAAGGTTTAGGGAGTGTTATTTTGAGAGAAACTTAGAGAGCATCCTCTTTGAGTTATCAGCACTTTTCCCCTCTCTAGTAAAGACATAACACATCAAGATCTCCTGCAGTTTCTGGCTTGATCTTTGTTTTGTAGATCTTAGAGGCATCCCCATGCATTTTAGTATTTTTCTGGAATGGTTTTCCTGTTGTGTTGTCAGATTTATTGGCTCTTTCACAACATGTACTATTTTAGGTTTTAATGATGATGCAGATTCCAGCTTTTGCTGTTTGCTTATTTATTTGCTTCTTCACTTGTTTGTTTATAAAACTGGAACCTCCTTATGTTTCATCTGTATGACTGTCTCAATTTGATATCATCTCTGCAGCATCAGGAATAAATCTTAAATTGCAGTCTTTTTAGCCACTGATATCTTGTGTTTTATCATTGCAAACAGTTTAGTTCTGATGAATCCTTGCCATAGTGCACTTAACTAGATGTTTTTATGTTTTTCTAATCTGGTTTTACAGGAAGCCACTTTTATCATTTACTTCTATGTAATCAGGCAGCTTGCTTCTAAGTTTTTAATCAAGCAATATTTCAGCAATTTCTATGTTTTCAGTTATAATTTCAGTTTTCAGAGTGCTGAACCGTTATGTAGTAGTAGCAAGTAGAGATCTGACTTTTCAGGTTTTTTGAATTGTTCTTTCAATATTTTTAATAAAATTTCACACAAAACCATAGGGAGTGAATGCCAGAAACCAAAAGCAATATGGTTACAATCAGAGCCTTTTGAAAAGGATTTAAACCCATCATAGTCAACCTGTAAGTCATAGTACTGCTGCAGTGAGTACACCGCATCTCAGAACTGTAGGTGCATATCAGGGTTACACATTTAGCAATTGCATTCTTTAATGATGTTATTTATGGGGAGCATTATGACAGGGTTTAAAAAATAGATTCATATTATGCCACTATTTGCAGTGTTATTACCAGTGTTATTTTCAAACCTATGTCAAGAGCAAAGTGATGCAGTATTTTTTTTTAACCTCATCAACTACTTTATAGGCAGTGTCTCTCTTTTTAACAATATTATATGCTGATGTTTTACTTTAACCTTTGTGGACCAGAAAGATTGTTCCTTTTTCCGGGGCACACTTGCTGAAAAAGACACAGCCCACAGTTCGATGTCACCTGCCTATCTTTGAGCTAGTAACCCAGAGCCCTTTAGAACTGGCTAAGAAAAATAAACATCTAGGGCATGATTCATCTAACCTATTTTAGATGGCGACTTCAGGAGATGAGATGAATCATGTTCCCGAGAACATTTGTGCTCTCCATGGAGTATAGAGAGGACTAAAACAACTAACCCATAGGAAAATCATTATGCTGTGGGTTACTGAGTTTTTTCTTATGAGTTCTGATCTTAACCCCCTTATTTTAGACCTGAAAGTAACAGTTCTCTTACTGTTGCTGTTGCTATTGATATTATTGGTATAATTATTATTATTATCATCATTACTATTATTATTTTTATTGAATTTATATTTAGGAAAAGGCATTACCTAAAAAAACAGATGCTGAGAATTGTCATCTCAATGATATATTCATGGATTTACCTGCCTAGAAAAACTAAAATGAGGTATCATTCTCAAACTGTTTTATTGTTTGGCAAAATCAAATATATTATTGTATGCTGAAGGCACAATATTCTAGCACCCATCCTAGCTGCACATTTTTATATGTTGGATTCTGGGTTTTTGATGAGACTTGTAAAGAGAATTTGAAGTTAACTCAGCTTTCATGAATTTTCAGTATAATTTCTCTGCTGACTGTGTAAATTTCAGTAAGTTTCTGGTATATGCTTGAAGTACTATCTAGGTAAAATCAACAGCAGGAGAGTTATGAAGAAATTTGTAACACTGTGAATTTCCTATTAAATATACTCTAATAAATGGTAATTTTATCTTTAACTCTTAAAATATTTTATTATTGAGCCCTCTTTGACTGAATGATTTACAAATAATGCTATTCTATAATTTTAAATGGTATTGAAATTGATTTTTTTTGGTTCATTTTCTGCATTCAACATAACCTTGAATATCCTCTTTCCTCTCAGAAATTACTCTTCAGGGAATGAAGGCATTCTCATAAGAACATTTTTATTTGTGATTATTACCTCAAGGCATATTTGCATGGATGTAAAGTCTTATACAAACAGTAAAATACTCAAGATCTATGAAAGATAATGTTTATAGTTAATAGTTAATATAGCTAATAAATATATAGCGTTCATAAATCTTTGGAACCCTCCTTCAAGTCACATAAAAATTGTTCTCCAGTTCAAATGAAGCATTAAAAGAATATGGAAATATATTTTATTTATTTCAAAATGAAGCTATGTGACGAGAATAAATCTTACCTGCTAATGATACTGCACCTTTATGTAGCTAAGCATTGTTTAAAATTGTGAGAAGCAGTGTGGAACTACGGGACCTCATTCTATGAGACTTAATCCTACTTAAATCTTCTTTTTCTGTTTGCTTCAGGAAAAGGATACTAGTCACAGTAGCATAAAAATAAAACAAAGCAAAATTAAAACCCCTTTCTGTGAAGAAACAGGTAAAAACATTTATCAGTTTTATAGAAGCCTTTGTTTAGCCACCAGAGTAGGAGGCATTTCACATTCAGCTCAGGTTGACAGTGACTTAAGTGGCAGCTTAACAAAAAGGTCAAAGCTAATTACTAAGGCATTCGAGAATTTCTGTCTTTCGTTTAAATATCATTTAAACATTTATCATTTAAATATCAGAGCAATTAAACAATTTGAGATTACTATCACAGGTTATCTTTATCATTAGGTAAAAATATTTGTCCTTTAAAACATTTGCTGCACATTAAGTAGATGCTTCTGAGTTCAATTTAGAAATCAAAAACTTTCATTGGTTTGGGAGGCACAAAAAAACAAACTAGATGACAATACTGATCCTTCAATTTCTTAACTATATTTATCTGCTTTTAATGAATAGAATAATATGAGAATAACTTAACAAAACTAAAGTCATAAAAATGTTGACAGGTGCCTCCTGTAAGTGAAAAATCACACTTGGGTTTGAGTGTAGTAGGTACTGCTGTAAAGTCCCTATCATCAAAATGTCTTTGGGTAATTTATGTTTTGACAATAAAAATATTAAATAAAACAGTAAAAGACCGCCTAGCATTTCCTTCTGCCTGTAAGGTTATATATACTTTTTTTTTAATTTTAGTTTTTTTTTTTTTTTGTGGATTTAGGTGCTGACAGGATTAAAATCTGAATCTGAGTAGTGCCTCAGACCTACTTGGAAGCATGTTTCAGATCCAACAGACTGCAGTCCTTTTATTTATTAGGCTGAATATTTTTTCAATATGAGAAAAAGCTCTTTGAAAAACACTTGAACAAAAAATTAGACTGTGTATAATCTTCAGTGGAATATACAGATAGCCTGGGCCCACATACATTGCTGTATTTCTTAGATTTACCTGTTTATTTGGGGGAAAAGCTAGGCTTTCTCACACAGTGCTCCCATGAACTATGGGGCTTCATTCTCAAAGGAGAAGAAAATAAAATCTGAAATTCTGCAGGAGCCAGAGCTACAGACACTGTAGTGATGCTGTATGAAAATGTTACACAATGGCTTCTGCTTCTCTGGGTACAGGTGAAGGTAATCATGACATTAAGTTTGGTGTCAGACATTTCACTTAGTACTGTTTTGTAGTCTTCAAGAAAAAGGTAAGTGATAGTAGAGAAAAGGATGTGCTGCATAAAAGACAGGTGTTGAGAGAACAATCATATTCTCATCTAGTGTTTTGATTCTGTGAACACAGACATTGTGGTTTGGTTTTCCTTTAGAGGGAGTTTCACTGCTTTCCTCCTTAGGGGCATGTTTCCTAGGGTAGTAAAACCAGCATAAGCATTTGGGCTGTGTGTTAATGTTTGTCACAAACCTTCAGTGTTATGACAGAATCTAACAGCAAATGAGAGCAGTGTAAATTAATCTGAGGTGTATTCCCTGTTTCTTCTCAGCCATCACTCTGAACCTAAGGCAAACAGATGGCTGAAAATTTCTCTGAAAGATTAAGTGCTTTGATTTGAACATCTCTCAGGATGTAATTTACATGCTACTTGAAGTGTGACTTTTTTCTGTTGATTGGTGTTTTTTCTTCCCAAAAATATTAAAGCATAAAGGAACAGAAGCCATAAGATATAATAATAACATTTAGATCGCAAGCTACTTGTTCTTGCGGTGACATTAAGTTTTTTTACTTATAATGCAAGCATTCATTACAGTTCCTCTTAGTATACTTTTTTCCATCAATTCAAAGAAATAATATAATATTATGAGTCCTTATTTTTTAATGCACCCAAATATAGTTATATGGGCTATAAAAGCCTCAGGGATAACAGTAGGCTTTTGAGAGATTATGTTCTTCATGGCTACTTGCCAGCTGATCAAAGTTGCTGATTCCAGCAATAATATAAATTCTTGGCTACCATGATCCTGTGTTTTTCTCAGTATAGATGCAGATACAGAGGGTGACAGAAGTTGCATAGTCTCTCCTGCAGTGTTACCAGAGCCCAGTCTTCCCTCCTAAAACACAAAGGGAAGAGGGAGAGACTGGAGGCTATTTTTTTTCTGTGAAGAAGGAATGCACAGAGTTGCATATTCCCATTCGTTTTCTAGAGGGTAGATTTGACTAATAAAGTGCTATTTTTCCTTGTTACTGTAAAACCCTTTCCTAAGATTGATTTACTCATCCTGATTTAATTCTTTGAGCTGGCTTCATCTGAAAATTAGCTTGCTATGTTGATTTTGTTAGCATAAATCAGTATTTAAATAACTAAAATATGTATGATTTAACATCTTTGTAGTTGTTCCTGCTATGGAATGTCCAATGAGAACTCAGAATCACAGAACTGGTCTGTACTTTTTTCAAAAATGCTGTTCTCTTAGTAATGCTTGGGACAAGTTTACCTGCCATACTGTATCATCTTTTGTCTTTCTGTCACTAAAACATTTATTCTCTCCTGGAGAAATTACTGCTAGCCACAACTGTTTACTTAGGATCATCCTGGGTGGCTGGACTTAGCACAGAAAAACCCTCATGAGCTAATATTTCACAGAGTATTCAACAAAATTCCGGTAACTTTTTTTTTCTTTTATTTCTAATCACTCCATGCTTCTTCCACATTGGAATACAAAAACAACAGAGAAAACACTTCTACACTGAAAAGTGAAAAATATTCTACAGGTAGTTCTGATTTATGTGGTAATATAATGTTTGACTTATCAAGATTGTGTTGTTGACATGTGCAACCTCTGATCCACTATAACCTCAAATCTTGGTCTGCTGCCTGCCTGGTCATTCTTCACCCTGTGTTTCACTAACTGGATGTGCTTGCCCAAGCTGCATTATTTACATACAGAATTCCGTAGCTATCAAGACATTTTTTAACTTTTCAATGCAATAAATTTAGCATTCAGTATTTTCCTCTGGTATATTCATAGTCTCTCCCAGACTAAAGTAATTTAAATTGTAATAAGAAAACAATAAAAGTTAACAAGTTCTTTTCTGTACTCTCAAGACAGGTTCCCATGCAGTGTAGCTTGATATGTTTTTCATTTTTTGCCCATGGATTAGATATAACTCTTCTGCAACCATGTCTATTTATCTAATTTTACATCCAACCTGTAGCACTTTTATTTGTGTTGTATTCCTTCCTATTTTATGAGCTTTAATGGACTCAAAATAGAACACCTAGTCCTTCCCCCCAACTGCAAGGCCTATTCCTGTTATAGAAGGCAATTACATTGGTCTGACGTGTGCCAGATTCTACTTTCTTTTCTTATTTCGTTATTTCCCAGGTCATTAAAATACTTTGATTATCACTCCAGTGTTTCTCTGATGAGTAAAAAAAAAATAAAATAAATAAATTCAAGAACTAGAATCATAGGAAAGCCGCTAATAATTGGTGTGATTTGCAGAAGACTTACTGAGCAAACATGACTGTAGAGAAATTCAGAGGTGCTCAGGAACTCCGAAGACTCAGCCATCTAAATTTTTTAAGCAGATAGGATGAAGCTGAGACATTTGTATGTGAAAAAGATTTTCTTCAGAGAGTTATTAGTGCCAAAAGAAAATGTTTGATTCTGGTTTAATTTACATCAGTACTTCAGGGAAGTAAACAGAGAATAGTATATAAAAAGGGGGTCTGTGCTCTCATTATCAAGTATCACCAAATTCCCTTTTATCTTGTACATCTGCAAGTATGCTCTTATTGAAAATAACTGTGAAATAACGTAAGGAATGTTTTCTAAAAATTATTTTTTGGTGATCTGCTTTTACATTTTTAATGGATTTTTTCTTGCTCATAATTTATATTTTAAATAAGTATATATTCTTCATATATACAAATGATGGTAGTTTTGGAGAAGAGGTAAGAGATCTTGTGGGGGTGGAGGAACTGTAGACAAGAAGTTGCTTTGTCATTAATTGTGATAACCATCTCCTCACAAATGCTCACATTGCTTTTAGCTCATGAAAATTCAGCTGAGAATTTAACTTCCCTCTTGAATCAGGGTAGCTTTTAGCAATGAGAATATTCTCCCTGTGCTTTGGCTATGCTAAGCCCAAACAATGCATTCAACTTTGAATCTAAGCCATTATTGTCAAAACAGCGTCGTTTGGAAATTAACAATCAGGTGAAAATATCTTGCTACAGTAATTTCTTCAGGCTTCTCTTGGCTGCCTCAGCTTCATCCTTTCTGAAAAATGATGTATCATCACCTTGGCAAAGATTTCAGATGCTGTGTTCCCAAAAATGAATGTAGCATTTGCATTCATTTTGCCTGTTGCTCTTGGGTTGCTTTTTTTAATTTTAAATTTTTTTATTTACTTCTGATAGCTCCATTTCTTCTTCTCCATCATAAGCAGTAATGAATGTATTCATGTCTTCTTTTCCATAAACAAAGAAAAGTGTATCAACATTATCAGTGCATAAATGGTTCAAAGGTGCTGAAATCCATGCCAGATGCTTCAGTGACTCAGTACCAAATGGTGAAATGTCTGAAAGCTTAACAAGATATTCATTTTTCCTGATGGAAATGTCTTTTTAAAAAGACTTTTTTCTGTTAAGAGCCATCATTGATCACAGTTCCTCAATATGCAGAATCAACAAGAGCTGAGCAGTCAGCTCACAAAACAGAGCAATTTGCTTCTGCTGCTTGTATTAAACCATGATTTTATAACAGTCAATTAGAGAGAAATTTATATAAAATATCGTTAAGGAAAAATTTCTTAAGAAATTGTTGCTAATATGTTGTTTGTGGGGTTTTTTTAAGTTTTAAAGGCAAGTGTTAGTTTGGACTCTGTGATTTTTTTTATTCCTTACAGCTTGATTAAAAACAAAATTAGTTGTCATTAGGATGTGAAAGTTGTTAAATAACTAATAAGCCAAAAGACATTTAGGCATCATTCAGGCTGATCAGAGGTTTGGTCAGTGCCTCAGCCTCATACCTGTGCTTCTTCCAACTAATTTTTTTTCCACTTCCTACAAGACAGTGACTTATTTCAACCAAATTAATTTAGTAAATAGAGAAGAATTATGCATTCTAAAATAAATAATCATTCTTTTCCCTGTCTCATTTGCTTTACCCTCTGATCTATGAAACACACTAATATTTAAAAAGGAGTCATGTCCTGCAACATTGAACACCACAAGGAAAATTATTTTCATTATCCAATATACTGATTTGTTAAACTGTTTTAGTGTCCCTTAGGACACTTGGATAGTTGAGGCTGACTTCTACTTGATCACTGGTGGTGAGCTGCATCCTCTTTTGGTTTAAATGCATTTTCATTTTTAGCATTTATCTTCATGTGAAACTGATCACTAAAGCAAAAAATGTGATGAGTTGAGAACTTAGAGATTTTCTTTTTAATAGTTGATGAAATTAAATGCCATAAGGACACTGACATTTTCTCTTTAACATGTAGCTACCCACGGAAGTAACTATACATTCTACATTAAAAAAAAGAACGCTCAGAATTTATAATTATTTCTCCATTTATTCTGTATATAATATTTTCAGTTCCCATGCTAAAAGAAGGAAGCAAAGTGGGTAGAGTCCTATTTCTAAGCGGTATCACTTAGCTGTCAGGCATTATCACAATGATGCATTGTTTAGAATATAAATGTTGTGAGAAACTGTGGATCAAACAAAAGTTTTCCATGTATTGACTTTTTTATTGTAAAATTTAATGAAAATGTAACCTTCTAAATTAACAGCTGGATATAAAAGTCATTAAAATAGATGGAAGCATATCCATTCATTTAACAAGTCTTTACAGCAAGCATTTAAGTAGCTTTTAATGCTTTTCACTCCAGCCTGATGAGTATTATATTCGTTATACAGATGATGTTGTGAAGTCATGGAAAGGTTAAATGTTGATTCCAAGGCCACAAAATGACACAGCTGGAAACCCAAAACTCAATTATTTTTGTGTCTTTGTCTGTACTTCTTATTTAAGTTCGTTTTTCTTGGAATAAGTGAATTGTTAAGGCTAATTTAAAAAAATTAAAATATTTATTGATCTTTATATCATAAAAACTAACATCTGAACACTTTTTAGTTACAACAAAGAACCTATATGGTTCTAGAGAGACTGTAGTCAAAAATTGTCAGATAAGACTACACATCGAAATGAATAAGAAGCCTGGGTAGGAAATATTCATATATTGATAAAAAATAATATGGTTACAGTGGTCCTTGCTAAAAACTGAAATAATATATTCTTAGTTTTACTACTAAGTTCTCTCTGAGATACTGGTGGAAGTGATAGGAACATTTTTGGGGTATTTTTACTGGATTGCTTGGGCTGATTGTTAAACCAGGGAGGCATGCAAACAGTATATGTACAGAAAAATAAACATCCAAAATTAACCATAAAAATTGCTGTGAGAGAAAAAAGGCAATATGGAAGCCAAGCACCAAAATGTAGTTATAAAAGAAGAATTGTTCAAAACTGATGAAAACCACAGGAAGATTAGAAAACATGAACAGGTGACTTTATTTACCCAGGTGTCACCTTGCCAACCAGTTTTAATGGATTTAGGGGCCCAGAAAGCTAATGCTGGCAATCGCAGAATCGTAAAATCATTGAATGTTTTGGGTTGGGAGTGACTTTAAGATCATCTAGTTCCAACCCTCCTGCCATGGGCTGGGACACTTTCCACTAAACCAGATTGTTCCAAGCCCCATCCAGCCTGACTCTGAACATTTCCAGGGATGGGGCATCCATAACTTGGGAAAGAAAATTTCTCTTCTTCTCTTTTTCAGAAAGTTACCATGCAGTTTATATCAACTGCTAAATACACTTAAAGCCTTAATCTAGCAAACATTTGGACAGACATGTTCACTCCCAAGACTGAAGACACGTCCCATGTGAACATGGATTTTGGAAGGGTTGAAATATGATCTTGAGAAAAGTCCCTGAATATGAACCAAAGACCAAAATACAAATGCTGTAAGAGAAACAGTAGAAACATTGGAAAGGAGAAATTAAAAAAAAAAAAA
>VZTX01013253.1:906917-990119 GCA_013400915.1 Pardalotus punctatus
AGTGATAAAAAAAAAAAAAAAAAAAAAAAAGGCAGAAATTAATCACTCTCAAGAAAATTGGAAGTTGTTTAAGACATATTCTTGGTTTGATTTTGCACCAATTTAATGTCAGCCTAACTATGGTACCATTGTCGAGGTCCATCTTCACAGCTACAGTCAAGGTAATATCTGTGAAATTTGGAATTCAGTTTATAAGCATACTCATAACTCAAGAGAAATTGATTTTAAAGTGAGTCGTACTCACACTCCGTATCTATGTAGCTATGCATTAGCTAATTTCTCACATTGTCTTCCTGACTTCTGCCATCTGTAGGGAAAATCCAGTTTCTCTGTAAATTGTATTGGTTTTAAAAGACCAAAATACAATCTATTTAATTTTGCACTCCATTTAGGTGCCCAAGCAAGCATATTTGACTTTTCTTTTCCATCAAAAACATACTGTACAGCTGATCTTTCAAAATGAGATTCAGAAAATTCCAAGAATCTCAGATAGAAGCATAAATCAATATATTTAGTATAATTTAACTAAACTACAGCCACCATTTTATGTTCAGAATCCCTTTGTCAGTGCCTTGACAAGAAACAGCAAAAAACTCATTGCCAAAGAACTGTCTGAAGAGGAGTGAGATGGCAAAAAATTCTCCATTCACTTTCTTCATGTCCTTTGCAATCTCCATATAGTATTCACGTTACAATAATATAAAAGAAGTTACATTCTTGAATTAAATGATACAGAAACATACATTTTCACAATTGTTTTACTTTGAACTTTAAATCTAAATGTCAGATTAGAGTTTGAAGTCTTTCCATCTCAAGAAAAAAATTCTTCAAAGTACAAAGGATTTTGTAGAGCAGCAAAATGGTTTAAAATCTGAGGTCTGGTCCAAAACCTGAAGGATGTTCTTAAAGGTACCTAACATTAAATCCTGGTTTATTTTTGCTGCTAGTAAGTATTCACCTTTTCTCTTCAATTTCTAAGACAGAAAGAAGGGTTTCCGGGTCCAGAGAGTAGAAAAGGATTTGGGTTTTATATAGCATTATTTAGAAAGGAGGCAAAGGAATTGGGGTTGTTGTAGATTGTTAACACTCATCCCAAGTCAGCATTTGCAAGCAAGCTCAATGTGTATTATTATATTATTATGCATTTCTGTTATGATTGTTGGAGGGGCTTTTTGTGGGGAGGTGAGGGTGTATCTGTAGGGGTTGTGTTTTGGGGGGCAGTTTGGTTGTTTGTTTTTTTTTTTGTTTGGGTTTTGTTTTGGGGGGCGGTTTGTTTGTTTGTTTTGGTTGGTTTTGGTTGTTTTTTGTTTTGTTTTTGGTTGGGGATTTTTTGTTTGGTTTTTTTTGTCTAGTTTTGTTTTAGTTGTTGCTGTTGCTGCTGTTTGTTTGTTTGTTTGTTTGGCCTGAGGCTGTAGTTTTGTTTTAATTTTTTTCCCTCAGGATCTTTTTTAATTCTACCCTTTTCTATCTACCCGTCTCTGTATTTTTTAACCCGATTTCCATTCTCTGTCATCACTTATATTTATTGCTAAAGTCAGCCCCAAGGTAGTTTACATTTCTGCAGGAAGAATTATTAGCAGAAAATTAACAGCTAATACTCCTTGAAAATGGATCAGATATGTCCCTGAAGGCTGAGAGAGCTTTTGATTTGTTAGCCTGTACCTTAACTCTAGATGTAGTAGTTTTGTTTAACGCTGCTCCATACAGTCCTGTACAAACGCACACTCACCGTGAACAAAGCTCAGACTGCGGCCCCAGAGCTTTCCTTGCTACAGTCCCTTGTTCCAGCACCTCACAAGCTGTGCTTTGCAGAGAGAGGTTGCTGGATGGCTGGGACAAGGACTGACCCATGGCATTGTTTCCTCAGCAAATGGCAAATTAAGGAAAACATTATTAAAATGATTGGCTATTTTTTCTTATTTTAGGCTGCAATCCCAAAAGACAGGCTGGCTGTCATTTAAAACTGACCTTTGATTTTCTGTTGAAGTGATTGCGAGTCACTCTCTGATAAATGCTCAGATAATGAATATAATACAAATTTTTCATATCAGTTTTGCAGAGACATTTCTGGTCTGTTAAAGGTCCTGATCATATTTGGCATGCTGCATATTTAGCTCTGTTCTTCTTTCTCATGCCCTGAATACATAGCTTTTCACTATATCTAGTAACTCACCCATTATATTTTTTAGAGCCACAGGAATTCTGCTATTATGAGTGCCATATTAATCTTGGACCTGTATTGAAAATGTTCTCCACCACCATTCTTATAAGGCTTGTGCACAGAGATTTTTTGCAGTGGATGTAATCAGCAAATCAGAACATTCACATGGAAGAAGGCAATCTTCTTTGCCTCACTATTGTATCTCGTGTTCTCTTTAGCAATTAAATTCTGCATATCATGAAAGAGAAACTTCCTGTGCAGTGACAATATTGCACCATGTTAGCCAGGTTATCTGTAAATCAAAAAAATGGGCTTCAGTTAATATTTTCCCAAGAACCAAGAGAAGTAAAGCACTATGGTTAGACTTCATCAAAGCTACACAAAAGAGCAACCTAAATAATTTCATATAACAAGCCAGACAGTGCCAAGAAACAAGTACAGATGTGAAGAGGAGAATTTTCCCCTTAAAAAATCCCCACGAAAACACACACACAAAGGACCCTACCTGATAATCTGTATGATGTATATGCATAGATATTCTTTGATTGTAATACATTGGCAGGACTGGATCTGATAGTCATCCTACCTGAAACTTGAAATTCCAAAGATGTGAAAAAGCATAGTGAATTTCTTTGAACTTCAGAGCCTCTAAGGCCTGAGTGATATTTTTCTTTTTCTCATTTTGTGCAAGAAAACTTACTGAATTTGAGAACAGAGATCAAAAGATATGTTCCTGTCTTCTTCAGTCTGGCCAGGATTTCTCTCTGAGTTTGTGAATAAAATAAAAAAGCTGAAATCTTTCTCAATTTGTTTTCCTATTTATATTTCTGATGCCTTATGGTAAAAATTCCCTACAGGTGTAGGGTGATGGACAGTGCATTCTGCCCTGAAACCAGTCTAAATAACCCGGAAAGAGTGAGGGAGCCCAGGGAGTGGAATATCACACATGACAGGTCCAGCAGCTGGTCGTAGCTGTACTGGGCAGAAGCAGGGCTGCTCAGAGCAATCTGACTCATGCCATCCATTTTAGCATAGAAAATCGTGTGTTTCAGGTATCAAAAAGTTTGGGAAATATTGTTTATACTACCTTAGTAAGCTCTACTAGCATGGATTAAAACATATAGTCATGATTTTTTGTTTTTTATTTTTTACTTTTTTGTACGGTCAAGGATATCTTCTCCTTTAAAACAAAGTTCATGTGTTATTTTTGTGTTACTCTTGTGTGAATGTCTGAGCATGCAAATCTTTCAGATCCCACACAGAAAACTTGACACATTTTTAGGAAGTCTTCCTGACCTCTTCTTATCCAGAACTGGAAGATTTGGGTCAATAAATCTTGACATCTGCATTCAGGTTCTAGTCCTTAGCGATCTGAAGACTTTTGAATAATTGAGTTCCCACTCTTCATCTCCTCCAGTGGGAAGCTATCAGGAAAAAAACATGTCTAATTAAATATGAATTGGAAAGAAAAGACAGCAATTGTACCATAGACATGGTACTGTCAGTAAAAAAATACCCAGTCAGGCTTTTGCCACCCCACAACAATCCTGAGATTCTGTAGTTACAAATTGTCTTGGTTAATTTACAAAAGAGAATTAAGGATTGGCTGGTATGAATTCATACCTCTTCCTGTGAATACTAACACCATTGCAGAAAAGCAGCAGCATCTGGTACAAGTAAAGGGCTATTTCTTCAAAGGAATATAACTTAAAATACTTTAAACAAAATTTCAAAATGTATCATTCTCAAAAAAAGTTAAGTGCAAAAAGGTGATTCTGTATGAATGTATGAATAAAGCCAAGTAAGAATTTAAAAACTGCTACTAAAATACATTAGCATGCGAAAAAGCTGTAATACCTCAATCTAAAACACAGTGAGTTTGCAAAAAAAATCTTAATCTTAATTAAAACTGGTCATAACTTATATAAAATAATATTTGGTTTGCATCTAGCTTTTTATTAACTTAATATTTTTCCTGATTCCTAAATCGGTTGTCAAGCAATCCTTAATTGTCCATGCAACTGCTTTGGTTCCAATAGTTCCAAAGTTCAGTAAATTTTTAAGAACACAGGTTTGCACATTAAACCATAAGCTAAGGCATTAAATATATCATAAATAACCATTCACCATCTTTAAGAGTATTTTTAACAGGAATATCTTTGACAATTGCCTGTAGCTGGGAGAACAAATCAGATGAAGATTGGTAGCAATACCAGCATTTTTAGTTTGTGCTCTTATACTCTGATATCTGTTTTGTCATGTAGATTAAAATTAGTGAAAACAAAATCTGAAATCAAGACACTTATGAGCATAGTAGGAAGAAGAGCTGAAAACTGTAAAGCTCATTTATTTTCCAAGTTATGCAAGTCTAATTTTCTCTGAAGCTCATATTCTACTGGTGGGCAATTTACAAAATTCTTAGATCATTTTTTGTCACTAATTGGGAGCATTTAATTTATTTGGGCAGATAAGAAATGTGAATGTGGGAACTGCATACTTTTAAGACAGTCAAGAGCCAAGACAGAGAGGGAGGAAAAAGAGACCTAAATATCCCCATGCCAGCCTGAGACTTTGGTATGTCAATTAATCTCTTTGTTTTAATTTGTTTTAAATCAGGAATAATTATATTTCTGTAATCTGGAAGGCTTCTGAGATTCTAAATTTAGTGGTGCTCATAAAGCTTTTGAGAGGCTTCACTGGTAGATGTTCTAAATTAGCACTGTGTACTTACAAATATCCTCTAATTTTCTTAAAGGTTGATAATTCCTGGCATTATTAACTCAATATTTCCAAGGGAGAAATGACTAATTAATTTTCTAATATTGTAGAAGCACACTAAAAGTATTAAGTAGAGTCCTACTTAGCACAAATTACTTAATGCTTAAGTTTTGCAGTGCTGTGTGTTGATACATTTGTCATATTATGAATGTCTAATTTAAGTTTAAAAAGAATTATGTATGAAGTTACATAGGCATAATATGGAAAATAGGCAGGGACAGTTGACTCTACTGTTCATGGAATTATAGGAACCAGGTGACAGATGGTACTTCCTCCTTCCCTTCATGTTACTCCCAGATGCTGTTTCCAGGAAAAAACAAAAAAGAACACCACCACCACCAACAAGACAAAACAAAACAAAAACAAAAAACAAAACAGCAAAAACAAACATATAAAACCCCAAACAAACAAACAAAAGACCAGCCAAACGAAAAAAAGCTCACTATAGTTACAGCTCAAACCTGAACAGTAAAGCAACTTCATCGTTCTGAAAACTTCCTTCAGGAATTATCAAAAAGTTCCTGCAACGTTATTTACTGCAAACTCACTTTTCCTCCTTATTTAAACTCTACAAATCAGCTTTGTTTTGTAGCTTTCTACATCTTCTCACTGTGTCTCATTTCTTTTGCTTTTTTCCAGCTGAATGGTAACTTCTCCTAAATAAAATGCCTCATAGGTATCCAGTAAAGGATAATTGGTACTTAAAGGAAATACAAATGGGATTTTTAATGCCATTCTTAACTTTCCATGTCTTCTGACTTTTCCCTTCCTTTGTACCTTGAAAATTAACATAATTAGGTGTGGTTTCTACAGTAAGCTTACCCGAGATTACAAATTTGATAAAATGGAAGGTGGAGTGACTGCTTTCTTAATACTACAAATTTAAAATGTAACAGCTCCTCCTGAAAAGATCACGGCTAGCTGGAAAACCATTTAATCTAGGAAGATATCCTGAGTAAGAACAAATTAGGCTTGTAAATGGAGAGACCTAGGAAAGGGGAATAGAAATATCTGCATTTGTGTGGTATGGCAGCACCTCCTCAGATGAGGTGTAAAAACATGGGAGAGAAAGGGAAAACACAGATTTGGAACAAAAAAAAGGCAACACTGACTGCTCATAGGCAGGCTCATCAAAGGAGGTGGGGAGGTCTTGTTACCTTGAAACCTGAAGTTTTTTTCTGAAAGACATCGCCCGGCATAGGGTGAACCTAGATAATTATCTTGGCTTCTACAGCTAATAGTAAACTTCAAGAAATCATAAATATCATCGAAACCAAGATGCTGGAAACTAGGATTAAATGACAGGGCATATTTTCTTCTATTATACTCTTTATCTGTAACACTCTGCCCAGCTGGGCAAGGGCAATAAAGAAGTTGACATAACTTTGTTAAAATTAAAGCTCTTTTTTTTCATTTTAAGCTTGATGAGTATTTAAAGCTTATTTAGGTAAAAACACACTTTTATAGCAGTCTTATTTCTCCTAAAAAAAAAAAAAATCAAAACAATTGGATGTTAGCAAATAAGTCATCTCAATATCTAAATTCAAGCAGTTCTAAAATCTCGGGTCTTGTGTATTTCTAATTCATCTGTAGAAGTCACACTGGTGCATGACCCACGTAGTGTAGGAAGCCTACTCCTTTATTTATGAGTGGTTCTGCCAAGAAACAGATAGTGAAAGGACAACCTATGACTTGAGGAGAGCACATCTGCTTTTCAGAGAGATAAATTACTGGCGACAATTTCAGAAGAGAGCAGCACTGCCCACAGACTGCTCTCTGGGATAGTTGAAAAATACCTTCTGAGTTTATAGCAGTTTCCTTTGCTTGCCAATGATCTGCATGCAAACCACTTTCTTTGGCACTTGTGCACATAGAGGTTATTCTGAACAATCATGTAGCAAAAAGAATGCAGTTACCATCACAATATGCAAGAAAAGGCCATTTGGCTTCCACATAGTAGAATTTTGCTTATTTATCTTTTAAATGTCAGCGGTATCTTGTTTTCAAAGACTTATGCTATTCAATAAGTAAATCATCTTCATTGTAGTCTTATCTAATTAATAAATTGAAATCCTCACAGATAAGGAACAGAAATATGTTCCTCTGACAATAGGGCTTTCCTCTTCCTCGAGAAGACAAAAAAAAATCATATTTGACTCCAGGTTTGTTGCACACAGAGTTCTATTTCCAGAAATGAGTTCAGAACTTTTAATGACCCAGGTTCAGAAAAAAAAATATAATATAGGATGTTAAGACTATAGTAAAAGAGACTGCTGCCTTTTTTTTTAACAGCACAGCTTTTGCAGACTATTTTTGAATATTACAGTTTTCCAAGAACCCTTGCACTTTTTGTCCGAAGTCCACTGAAAGACAAGAAAAACTACCATAAGCTGTCTATCAGATTGTCCTTGTAGCATGTTTTCCTTAAATACAGTTTAATTTTTCTCAAAAAACTCCCTTGCCTTCATGTGACATTAATAGTAAAAAAAAAAAAATTCCCTGCAAATTTTTTACAATATTTCAGTAGAAGCTTTAAATACTCCAGTACTGGTGTGGTGCAATAAAAAAAGTCTTTTTTTTTTTTAATATTATTGTTGTCTGTTAGCATTTGATCTTGATTCTCATGCTTTTCAATATTTCATTTGAAGTTCCATACCTTGGAAGAAATTTGTTGGACCAAATTCTTAGCTTGTTCACAGGAATTAAGGTTTTAAATAAAACATTGTATGAAAAAGGGTTCATAATGCTATCAATTATCAATATTTTATCTAGTCCTTTGCCCTTCAGGTTGTGGACAAAAACCCAAGGCCATCATTCTTACACATTCGTATCAGATGGGAAATAAAAATAATTCAATCTGTAAGACATCTTAAAATTCATGAGTTCATGAGTTCTCATCTTTTTTTAAAAACATTTCATGATTTATTGTGCCTGGCTTGTGATTTTTTGAATGTCTGGCTTTGAGAGGACAGTTAAATATAGAATGTTCATCCATTTTCTTCCACTTGCTTCCTAAGACTTACCTGTTCAAATCTTTCTACCTATACATTCAGGTTTCCATTTAACTATCTGACTGGCCCCTTTTCAGAAAAACAATCAATCTTTTATTTAGTACAGTGTTATAACTTAATTGTTCCAAATGTTGTGTTATAATAATGTAATAGTGTTCAAAACTCTTTGTAAAAATGAGGTTTTTTCCTGTGTCACTTTCATGAAGCCATATGTTCTTAAAATTTTCATTAAACATCTGCTAAGGCATTTGATACTTCAGTATCCCCTTATTGCTGAAACTGTTTAGTGAAGAAGATGGAAATATCTAGGATGCATTTAAAAGTGAAAATATCTAGATCTGCCACGCTGGTAAGCAACAGGAGAGGCTGCTTATGAGCACTGATAAATCTTTGTGGAGAAAAAAATGCATAGTATTAATGTAGTTTAGAGGGTAGCACAGTTAGACAGAATTATTTTTTTAAATTCACATTTCATTATCTGATCTAGTAAGTATTCGTCTTAATTGTAAAGCATTAATAATACCCAAGGGGAAATAAACAATCTTACTGCTGAAGTTACAAATTCAGCCAAGCGTAGTGGGAACTGAGATTCATCTGCCTCTTCCTCTGCATGTGTATGGGCTTTCTAATCTCTACAATCTTTCTCTGTTTATTAATATAATATTTGATTTTGGAACTCTTTATTTCAAGGCTGGCAATAGAAGTATCCTATTCTTTATTACAGAACAGAAAATGGAGTTTGTCCCTTACTCTGAGCAGAGAGACATAGTCATACCTTTACCCTTAATTGATCTCATGTATAATCTATTCAACACACAATTTTTTTACTGTGAGGGTGACCAAAGGCTGGAACACGTTGCCTTGAGGAGTTGTGAAGTTTCCTACCTTGGAGATATTAACAAACAGATATGGTCCTGGTCAACCAGCTCTAGTTGACCATGTGACAGCAGAAATTAGACTGAATGATGGCAGATGGCACTTCCAACCTCATCAGAGTGGGCTTCTGTGAATTACTCTTTATTGTTACAACAGTTCCAAAATTTCTGTTTTAACTGGGTCTTGATTTGGGAATTATATCCCACTGAATTTGAACAAAACTTATAAAAAGTATGATGAGAATCAACCTTCTATGCTTCAGTATCTAAACTAAGTAAGATTGAAATAACAGCGAAATGTTTTTACAGTTGGCTTTGATCACAGTTAGGTCCAATTCTATTTGAGTAAAATAAATATCTGGCAAATTAATATTTTTCTTTGAATTGCTGGTTTTCCTTAGTTGTTTTCTGCAGTCCCTCCATACGTATACCTTTTACAAGCAGGTATATATCGCTTGTTAGAATGCTTAGATGCATGATCAGAAGTAACTTTTTTGTTACTTTGTAATAAAATAAATATCAGTTCCCAGTATCTCTAATGTTCTGTTGATTCATAGTCCTCTGAACAATTTTTCTGTCTTGCCAATAGTTCATTCCTAGTATGTGTTTTAGGGGAAAGTGTTTTAAAACATAACCTTTTAGATTAAAAGCATCAATTAAATGAAGTAAATGTGCTATAATTACAGCAGAGATACGTGTATAGGTCTCAGAGAAGACTAACTAA
This sequence comes from Pardalotus punctatus, assembly GCA_013400915.1. Taxonomy (NCBI): domain Eukaryota; kingdom Metazoa; phylum Chordata; class Aves; order Passeriformes; family Pardalotidae; genus Pardalotus; species Pardalotus punctatus. Next base: position 916,467 of record VZTX01013253.1, read on the forward strand.
AAAGCTAACTGTGAACACTTAAATGTCAGTTGAGTTATTAATGCAAAATTTACTGTTTGTCACAGATGATTAAATACACCTCCTAGATTGTAATTATTTCTGTGCAAATTGGAAGGTGCTGCATTTCTTGCTGTTTGATATCCTCCTGATTATGTATGTAGTCTACTCCAGTGAAAACTTTCTCTGAAGCTGGCTGGTCAGTCTTTATGCAATTTAATGTGTGGCATAATACCTACTTTGGGTTCCATGAAATGAACAGTTGTTTCTGTTCAAGCAGAAATTTATGCTATGAATAATTCCATGAAAGTGTATCAATCTTTAATTTTTGTGTATTTGGGTGAAAAAAAATGTTCATGTTTATGTTTCATAAGAATTAGATCTCAGCATCTGAACATAAAGATACTAATATTAGGTCTGTGTTTGTTGAGCATGGCAAGGTTTTGGTAGACAGGAGTTACAGGGGTGGATTTTGTGAGAAGCTGCCAGAAGCTTCCCCCATGTCCAACAGAGCCAGAGCAACCCAGATCCAAGAGGGAGCAGCTGCTGGCCCAGGCTGAGCCCGTCAGTGATGGTGACAGTGGGGAAAAGTTACTGTGCAGGAGGAATTGCAGCTGGAGAGAAAGGTGAGAATACGTGAGAGGAACAGCCCTGCAGACACAAGAGTCAGCAGAAGGAAGAGCAGGAGGTGCTCCAGGTGCCAGAGACATTCCCTGCAGCCCATGGAGAAAACCGTGGTGGGACAGCTGTGCCCCTGCAGCCCATGGAGAACCCCATGCCAGAGCAGGTGGACATCCCAAGAAGGCTGTGACCTTGTGGGAAGCCCACACTGGAGCAGTCTCCTGCCAGGACCTGTGGAGACCCATGAAGAAAGGAGCCCACGCTGGAGCAGTTTTGCTGGCAAGGTTTGTGACCTGAAGGGCTGCATATCATTTGTTCCTGTGTCAACACTGTTCTGTAGGTTCTTGCCTTCAGTGTGCTTGTTTGTCTGATGTGAAGGCATACAACCACATCCCTTTTTCAGCCTCCATTTTACCAGGGTATAAAAAACTGCACTCATTTAATACCGACTCCTCAAACAGGCTTTGTGGTACTCTTGGTTGAATTTTTTATTTGTTTCAAGTTATTTTCTCTTGAACCTGAATGACCATTGTTGATATAAACAGTATTGCATATGAGAGGAAAACCTTAAGGTCATTCATAGTGACATTACAAATTTTCTTTCTTTACTGAAAATATAAAGCCTGAAACAATTTTAGATTGTCTTTGCTGTTTTTCAGAACTTTCTTGCATCAATGATTTCTAGTCATTCTGTAACAGATATATTTACCCATGTTCTTTTTCTTTGCTATTTCAGACTCCCTCTCTGTATTGTGGCATCAATTCCTGTTGTTTAGCCTTAAGTTCACAAGCTATAGAATTTCACTTCATTTCTATTATTACCATCCTCAAGGTCATCCAATTTTTCCTCTATGGAAGAGATTTATCAATTCTTTTCTGTACAGATGATGACTCCAATTCTTTTTAATCAGAGAATCTCATTAACCCACTCTTCCACTTTGTGCCAAGGACATCAGATAGCATATTAAAAAGATTAACCTCATGACCAGTTCTCAAAAAGTTCTACTTGTAAGCCTTCCCCAGGCTTGTTCTGCTCTTCACTGTGCTTTTCCATATTTCTTGCTTTCCTTTTCTCCGCAAAACCAAATATCTCAATCTTCTCCAGTTTTCACCAGTGTGGCACTATCTCAGATACTTCACTGATACTCAGATAGGTAAGATGCAGGCAGCCTTTAAAGAAAATGAAAATTCAGTTTCATATCAGTACAAAATTTAGGTTAATCTAGACTGGTAACCTCATTCTTTCTCATATACTTTTACATCAATATATGAAGATAAACACCTCCTTTTTTTGGGTATGAACATCCATAGGAGCAAAAATGTTCAGGAACAGTAAAGTAATTTGATAAATGAAAAGCAAACTTGGAGTGTTACCTTGTTTTCTCTCCTCTTGACAGTGAAATATGTGGGAGAAATGTAAAAGGAAATGCATGTAGGGTTTTATTTGTGTACAGAGAGGTAAAAGCTAACGACCTGCAGGAAAGGTCTCCTGTTAGGAACATCAAATACAAGTACAACATCTTTCAGTGTCCTTTACACTGGTGTTCATCTTCTTTTTTTAATCCCAGGTTTAAAGAAAAATCTTTGATACATTCCCACACTTTCCACATCCCCCTTTCCCCCCCCCCTACTCTCTAGGGGCTAGCCTGAGAAGCAAGCTGAAATCAAGCAAGTTACACATCTAATTTGACACGTCTTAGAAAATGTAATTCTTGCCTACTGACACATACAGGTGCTCATAGAGTGTAGCTGTGGCCCCTGGTAATTTATGGATAAAAGAAATATCTACTTATAGCCAGCTGAACACATGCAAAGGGTCATTCCTTTGATTTTCTTGTTCAATACATTTTACCCGTTCCGTCCTATGTGCTTGACTGGAAAGGAAAAAGGAAAGAAAATGCAAACGAGACAAAACCTCAAACCTTTTCCAAAAACTACCTTGTGCTTCCTAGGGGTTAGCATTAAATTTGACTTAGCTCTGGCCTTTTATGAACCTTTAACTGCTTCTTACTAGAAGCAATAAATCATTACCATTGCAAACTTTTATTCTACAATATTACATATGTGGAAACTAGACTTGAAAGGCACACTGCAGACCAAAAAGCAAAGGCAATGCTTTCAACCCAAAAGTGAGTAATTCCAACCAGAATCAGGTAATTTGCTGCATTTGGCTTCTGCTTTTGCATACCAGATAATTTTCTCTGCACAAAGTTTCAAAATAAATTTACATCTCTTTCTGAAGACCTGGCCTTTTTCTTACTCCCTCCCCACCTTATATTATCAAAAGTATCAAAAATCCTCTTTTAACTAACCTCTCAACAATAAAAATAGTGTTGAATGTCATTCTTGTTCTGTGAATTACCGTAGAGAATAGGGACACATGTAGGAAGAGGTCAACTCCTATGTCAGATTTTTTTAAGAGGGTATTGATTGTTGTTTGGGCTGTTTTTGAGTGGTGTAAAGTTTAATCTGCAGTACTAAAATTGTTTTTTTCACTGATGCTGACATCTGTGTGCTTATGGACTTTTCTCTGAATACTGAGGACATTTGTCTGCATGTGCATAAGGAACAGTAGCATTTAGAAAATTTTCTCAAGAAACTTTGCATAACTGTCCACTTCTTGTATGCAATGTCTTAAGTCCGTAAAACTAAAGAAATATTTGTGAATTGTTGTGTTGCAGTGAAAACTTCTAGACGAACATTCTGCCTAATGCAGCCGTTGTGACCTCTGTCAGCAGTTAGCACTTCTGTGCCCTGCAATGGAACACAGCTCAAGGGAAAATATGACAATATCAGAGAAGGAGAAGCCCTGGCACAAGGTGACTGTAATCTCAGTAATTTCTTTAGATAATGAAAATTGCAAGGGGTTGTTTGTCCTGAACTGTAAAGGACAAGGTAAATAATTAATTATGGTTTTTAAGTAGCTGCAGAAAAACCTCTTTATTAAGGTTAAAAAAAAAAAAAAAAGTGGTACTGTTCTTCATGAAATTTCCCTTCTCTCTGCATTTTACACTTGTATCATTAGATCATTGAAGTTAAATACTTGTGACCTTCGAGTGGAGTTTGGAACAGGCAACTTAAATCTACTTTGAAATACTTTTTTCTCCTCCTGATGCTCCCTGAAGATTTAATTTTCCCTCTTCCACACTAACAGTGTTCATTTCATAGCAGATTGATGTTCTTATAAAAACAGTAGTACATTTGGTGTCCTTTTAGAAAGCTGTCTAGCTATAAGCAATATTTCCAGTAATTACAGTTCAGTTGGAAGAAAGGTTGAAAAACATGGCAAAGTGTATACAAAAAGGGACATAAAAACAATCAAGTAGACAAAAATATCTTCTGAATACAGTGAACTTTTGAGACCCAAACAAATCTATGCTCTTTTCTAAAGGGTAGGGCTCTAAGGGACTCTTTTATATTACATTTGTCATTATTTCTCTCATCAGTGTTAAAGAACTGAACCTACTGTTCTCACAGATGACCACACAGCCCTAGAAATAGCATTACTTTTCTTGCCACTTATAACTACAAGACAATTAACAGTAATGAGTTTGGGAACATTCTATCTCCACAGCTGAAGAAAGTAATATATTTTCTCCAGGACTTGCCAGAAAAATTTCTGAATCATGTCTAGGAATATTCAGTGTATTTTACCATATTTTGGGTCGAACAAAACCTTTAATTTCTTGCTTCTAATAGTACAGTGAAAGTAGGAGAGCTGTGCAAGAAATTGAGCCAATCCTGACTGAGATTAATTCACTGTATACTTTTACAGAAGGCATATTGAATTTGATAGTCACAGGTAAAAGAACTTGCCTAAAGTATTATGAACAAGATAATAAACTACATTTACAGAATTTTTTTTCCATTATAGGAAAACTTCAATCAAAGCTATATTACAATAAGTCATATATATGTTCTTCCTTTTGAGAAGACAGAATGGGATCTTTTAAAAAAGTTTGTTAATGAGGAGTTAAAATGTTTGGAGGAAGGAAAAGCATTTGTACTAACAGCATAAGCAGTTGTTTTGGCTTGATTCTGTTCATGCCTCTGGAAATGTATAGCGAGCTTGCAGTCAATGGAAGGAAGCATGATTTATAATAGATATAAAAGTCAAAGTTCCACCTTCAAGCTTGAGGGCAGGAAATAGGATTGTGGCTGAGCATAAATGTGCTTCACAATTCGAGCTTCATTTCTTCTGGTGCAGTCCCATGGTATCAATGTGTTGCAATCTATGGTGGAAGTTACCTCATAACTAATTCCTGAAAATTGTGTGATTTCATTTAGAGCTGAGATTATAAGGCTGCTGAACAGATCCATGTGTTCTTCAGAGGAAAAAATAATAGTTTATTCTGTACCAGAGTTATCTGATATTTTATCACTCTATAAATTATATCTCCTTCCATGGGCAGAGTGCATGGGGATAGTCCATGGCTGCTGGGCTCTGTACCAGGGCTCACAAATCATGATCGTGTTCAGACAATGTAAGTCTTGATGCAGGACTAAAGGGAGTCAGTGGGATCTTTCACTGATCAATGACTTGCAGTTGTAGACGTCTATCGAATTCAAAAGCCACCTGCTGGTGTGTCTCTTTGGGGAAGATGTCAATCCAATTAACTGTTAGGAGGTTCAGCACTCGAGAAATGAATGTGTTTGATCAGCCTTATTTTGCTAGTGCATACAGCGTCTGTGTTGTCTATTTTTGCCATTAATTAAGAAGCATTTGGTGATACAGGGTATGCAAGTAAGTGCACCATTCAAATTTGCAGCTTTTTTTGATTTTTAAGTATTGAGACAGGAGAATAAAACTACAGATGGATGTTTAAAAATAAATACTAATGTCTTTATAATTCTAAATTATTTGTAAGAGTCATATCTATAGGCTGAATGGATGCTTGAAATATAGAAATAACCAATTAGAAAGACATTAGCTACAACACCTTTTTCTTTCCAAAAATTATTCAAAATTTAGATTAATCACATGTATATTATGGTTATATAATTACATACCTCCTACCCTAAATAAGCAAAAGGAAGATAAAAATGAGGAGGCAATAGAAAAAATACTGAATGCAGACAACTTAATGATAAAAAAGACTAATTGCAACAGGATAATTATTTCATTCTCTATGTTTTATAGCTTCAATGGATGTACGTTAGTAAGTCTTTCTGAACTAAGAATAAAAATGAAAAATTGGTATTTAGATTAAAAGTATATAACACCTGAAAGCATTAAGGTGGTTGATGTGTGAAATTTTATTTCATGTGTTCTGATTATCAAAATTCTGAAACATTTCAACCATCTTTATTGTTTCATATGTTGGCAAGGAGATACCACACTTTAAATGTTAAGCTATATTCATAACTGAGATATGTTTGGAAGAGATTATCTATGAATATTTTTTTTTTTTAATAAGGTGCTTGGAACATCACAAAGAAGGTACATTGTTTAGGAGAGGCAAGCATTAGTGGAAAGAGGCACTTGGTTTGTTTACATCTAACTGAGAGAAACAATAACTTTGGTTCCTCAGAGGTCTGCAAAACAGACCTTATGACTGTTTTCTGCAGAAGTAATATAATAATTTTATCACAGCTAACCTTAAAACTCTAAAGGTTATTTTAGATAACTGTTTGCCAAATGACCCCCTACTTGTTAGGAAAGAAAACACCTCCTTGCAAGATCACCCTAGTACAGAAGAATTGGAAAATGTCACATGAAGGAGCATACAGGAGATGGAAATGAAGGTGGTTCCTGAGATTTTCTTTAGTTCAAGTGCAAGGAGAGAATAATCATTGTTTCCTGTGAAGGTGAAGCAATATTTACCTTGGATTGGAAAGGATTTTTTAAAATGTTGAGGCAGAAAACTAGCAGTTGCCTCTAACCTTGTATTCTCTCTCCATCTGTATCCAGATAATGTGGAACAACATTTGCATACACAGAATTTCTGGTCATATTTCTACCAGTAACATAAACTTTGTATTCAACCATATTAAAAAATTACACTTATATAATTATAAAATGAACAGCCTGGTAACCCCATGGGTCCTTCAGGAAAAACTTGCCCAGCATGGGAGCAGTAACGACAGCACCAGCCGCATTCTTGCTGGGAGCCTGCTCCGGTGTAGGTCCTTCCTTCAGGGAATATTCACTGACTCCGGTGCTGTGCTGTGTCTTCCATTGGCTGCAGTGTGGATATCAGCTCTGGCATTTTTGCTTTCCTGGGCTGCCAGGAACACCTGCCCTGGTGGCTGGAGTGCCCAGTCCCTGACCCCTGATCTGTTTGCACTTCTGCTGTTTATCCCACACAGGGGTGTATGGCATTGAAAATAAATTAAGGAATTCCTTTGAAAATATTATTTGTATTTATATTCTATTATTTACAGGAAATAAGGGTCTTTAAGGTGTGGGGGAAGAATTAGGCCTTTTAGAAGTGATGGAAATACTCTAAAAAGTGAGGATATGGCTCTGAATGTGATTTACTCTATGTCACAATAAGCTTCATAGTAACATAATTCAGCATTTTCTGTTTAGACCTGCTTTCTTCTATATTTTAATGAGCAGATATGTTAATTTTTAAGTTAAATTTCTTGGACAAAGTTACACATTATACAGCAATTCTGAACTACTTTTGCTAACCCAAAGTCTTCAGAAGTTTGAAGATACTGGATATTTTGTGTTTCCATATTTAACATTTCTGAATGGCACCTTTCTACTGTTCATGCACAATAGAAGCACATGGGAAATGAAATTTTTTAACAAAAGTTCTAAGCTGAAGACAGAAACTTCATTTTTCAGTTCTTGATTTCATAATTTGGGAGTTTCTTTTCCTACTTGTCTTAGTGGTCTCTTATAGCCATTGCAGTGAAGAGAGAGACTTGAAGAAAATTGCTTTGACTCTGCAAAGTGTGACAGACTTGACAGCTACCACAATAAATCAGAATATGTCAAGGTGGCAGTTCCCTCACGATAAACTCTGTTATTGATCCAGACCTGAGTCAAAGAAAATGCATAAACCCCCTTATACAAACTCCAGCGACAGGCAATCAGCAGATCCTGAAAACCAATTCAAAGTTGCTGGTTTCAACATAAACCTCAGAAAGTGGCCAGCAGACTGTTGAGGTGAAAACATGTCACCTAAAGTTTCAGCTTTCCAATCCAAAGTTGATAGCTTCAGTCAGTGGGGACAACTAATCAATTACCTGGCGTGAATAATGGTGGACTATCAGAAACTTTCTTCAAGCTATTACTCAGATGATGAAATGTGTTAAAACATGACATTGGTAATGAATACAGAGCAAATGATTCGGAAGACCTGTTGCTTGCAGACAACAAGGACATTTCCCTTGCCCAGTATACATAAATTTTACCATAATTCATCTTGCAGGTGGCTATGGAATACACAGGTCACTACAGGAGTTAAAGCAAACTAAAAGTAGTAGTCCAACATTGTAGTCTAACATTGTAGTGCTCTAAGATAAGCTTCAACCATGTGATTATGAGATCAGGGAAAACAGTACAAACTTTTATAGGTATTTTCACAATATTTAAATGGAGCTTATATATATATGTATCAATGGACAATTTACTTGCACAAATTTTTATTTTCTGCAGGTATACATATATATGGGTATATTGAAGCATAGTATAAAACAGGGTGAGACTTCAAAGGTATTTCAGCAATAGGATAGCTGTCTCTAAAGGATTAGGGATTGGTCATGTGAACAGTTTTGCGTCACACTGGAAACAGAAGATACCTCGTTTGAATCTTGTCTTGGGGACTTTCATTCCAGCACTGTCTGTTTTTCTGCCTATAGCAGCTTCTTAAAAACCTTTCTAGAACAGATCATGCCTGTTGTGGATGTGGACAAGGGCAGCTGGTAGGAGTAAATAAACAGCTGTCACACTAATTTTTATTCCACTTAAAACATGACATAGCAAATGCACAGATGAAACTATACATGCAAAGAAACACTGAATGAACCCACCCAAATGTTCAAGTTACAGTAAATAAAATAAATTTGAGCTCCTCATAGACATTCACAGAATCAGCAAAGTAATCTTAATCTATAATCCTTGTGTGATGTAATCTGCTTTGGTCTACTGGCAGAAATCATGCTAGGTCAGCTCATTCAGGTTATGCTTTGGGTTTATTCTTTTCTATTCTACTAAAAGAATTAAGGGAAAAGAATGAAGTGGGTAAAAAATATTAGACTGTGAGTATTAAAAATCTTTATCACTTTGATACATTTAAGAACTTGAAGAATTTAACAAGTAATTTGTGGAAGTTATTGTGAAGAAAACAAACAGATTTTACTAGTTGTGTAGCCATTAAAACTTTTCTTTTTAAAAAATACAACACCGATAAAAAACAGTCTACCTAAATACATTGTTAACTAAATGAGAAATCCCACTAGTTTGCTTGAGGCATGGTGGTTATCAGTTATAAGGCAGCATTAGACCCCAGTGCAGACAGGGAAAGAAAGTGTGAACTGGCAGCTGTCCAGAGCTGGGTTTGTGTGTGAGAGTAGGGCACGTGGCAAATGCGTTTTGGATCGGGACTGCCTATGCTTTGTATTTTTTTGTTCACTACTGCCTATAACTTCTTTAATTACTTTACTGGCAGTTTTCTAAATTAAAAAGGACTATTTGTAAAAATACATAATAAAGAAACGTATAACACTGATGTATTCCTGCCCTAAAAGTAATGGGGTTTTAAGTAAAAATATCTTGGATAAGCTAAACCTTATATAAGACGGTTACGTTATAAAACAGTGTGTGGACTTGAATTACTCTCCTGCTATGTTGAGTTGGAATCACTGATTTTGCAGTCTGTGTTCAGTATTAAGGGCTACACAAAATACTCAGTTGCGCCGGGGAGGATATGAAGAGATTAGAGAGACTAATATATCACAGACTAACCTCTTTGCTCTGGACATTCACAGGGACACAGGCAATTCTCACTCTGCTGCTTTCTGGAGCCACTAGATATCAAAACAAACAAAAAGAAATCAAGATTGTAAGGAAAGCTGAAGTTCAAGGTAAGCAATTCTTTTCCTAGTTATGGTTTTCCATGTTGAGCAGATTTTCCACACCAAATTGTGAATGTAAGTACCAGCTATAATTTTTAGGGAAAAAAAAAGAACATTAGAGGCTGCATAGTTACTAGCAGCAACCAACTCACCTTTTCCTTTATATTTCCTTATTAGAATTCCTGAAAAATAGTATTGTTAATCTCAAATTTTTTTGAATGATAGGAAAGATACTTCTAGCAAACTGGTTAGTTTGCCAGAAGTATCTTTGATTAGATACTAAATTACAGTATTGTTAGGAGTTGCTTATTCATTGAAAAATATCAGAAGTCTATATGGGTATGCAAAAATCACACGCTAGAAAACAGATAAGCCACACAAATAATTTTTATCTTCATAGAATCATACAATATGTTAAAGGACAATGTAGTCTTATATAACATAATCTTTCATCATAATTAATTGTTTTATAAAATAGGTTAATAGTAGATAAGAAGTTCTACTTAAACGCCGCTTGTATGGCTTTCTTGCTTGTCCCAACAGGAGAGATAATCTAGTTTATTTTCTTAGTATTTCAAAACACATACTAAACTGTTAGGGTTTTGCTAAAATTTCTGATTCTTGTGTGGATTACGCTTTTCTGGCTGTGCTCTCGATCAGTGGAATCAGGAGTTCTGCGAGAAGCTTTAGAATGTCATGAATACAACCTATAAACAAAGAGTTAAACAGCAACTTCACGCTGTGGAGAAAGTGGTGTTTCCTATAGGAGTTCATGAACAGTAAAATAATTATATTTCAAATGTTTACTTGAGAAAGGGAAAAGAGAAAGAAGGAACAATTGTCAAAGGTGGGAGTAAAAACTGAAGAAAAATAAGAATTTCAATCCAATTATTGCAGTCTTAACTGTTGTGTAATACTCTGTGTAAGGGGACATAGAAGGGAACTATCAAATTAGTCATATTGCTAAATGGTACTGTTTTACATTGCTAAACTTTCATGTATGTAGGAAAAATGGTCATAAAAATAGTTTCAAGTCAGTTATTTTAATCTTTTTGGAAAGTACCATGAGCCTCATTGTTGAAGATATTTACTAATTCTAGAAATTTCTAGGTCCTTAAAAATATCAGGCGAAAAGGCACTTCATTTATCATTTATTAATTTTTAAGTAGTAAACGTGAATAAAAAACACAGTTTGGATAAAAAATTATTAAAGGCATGAAGCTTCAGGCTACTTATAATTAATTTACAGAAAATTTTCTTAAATGTAAATATAAAACAGCAATTCTCAAATAGAGATCAATAGAAGACAAGTGACAACAGCAGGAGTTTATTGAGCTAGCCTTTGAAACTCTTATTTAATGTTGTATATAAGTTTGTTGACACTGTAAGGGAAATTTTATACTTATGCTTATAGCGGTTTGTACAAAAATACTTATTATTAGCAACTGGAATTTTGTGGTGTTTGGTTTTTTGTTTTTTTTTTAATGAGAATAAACAACTTCTCAGTTGATGTTCTAGGCAGTTTAGGGCAAAAATGCAATAAATAAGGCAAGGTGGTAGTCCTCTTGTACTGTGATCCCCATGGTGGCAGAAAAAATGTTTCTACCAGCTGAATAATTCAGTACTTCAAAGTTCTACCAAAGTAAGTGAGTCAGGAGCTTCTGGTGAGGAGATAGGAAGGGACTTAACTGGGAAGGGATTTGAAAAAATAAAATAAAATTTAAAAATTGAGCTAGTCCTTAGGGAGGAACTGAGTCAAGATTATGGAAAGATAAGAAGATACAGAAAGAGCTATAAGTTCAAACCTGGGACTATTGGCAGTTGTTAAAACTTGGTCTTTTAAGAGTTTTGATTTGTTGTTCTGGAGCTGTTTCTGGGAGCAGATATCTTCAATAGTAGATTTCCTTAATTTATTTTGTGAATTTTTAGGTCCAGGGAGCATAGTCAATAGCAAACATTGCTGTACTAGAATTTGTCTATGAAAGTTTGGTATGTAAGTGATATTGGGAGAGAGTTATCTCTTTAACAGAGGAAAACATCTGAATTTATAGAGGTCTCCTTCCATTTTTTTGCTGAAGGCAAACTCAGAAAGGCCTAAAAAACATCCAGATCATACTTTACAAAGATGAACCTGAGATTTAAAAGTTACTTTTCTAGGTCAACAGAAAGACTATAAAGGAGAAGAGAGAGCATCCATTTATTTAGCATAGAGCTGTAGGTGCATATTTCCTCTTAATCTTTGCATAAATCCATTATTTTAATGATAAAATGTTTTTGTTTTCTCCACAATCGTAAGACTATCAAAGACACCGTGGTAATGGGCAAAGTTGAGAATTCGGTTAGGTCATACCCCACCTCTCCCATCAGAACCTGTGGGGACTGCTCGGCTGTTCTTTGATTCTCTTTGTGTGCCTTCTGAGTTAGAGCTGATTATTTTTACTTTTATTTTTGTAAATGTAGTACGGGTGTTAAGGGAATTATAGACAGACAAAGTGATGATTTGAAGATACTTCAGGGCAGGGGAAGAGGAAAGATGAAATGAAAGAAGGGAGAGGATCCATGTGGGAGGGAATATTTACTTGTTTTAGCTGAAATTATAGATTCATCTGTCTTCATATCCTCAGAACTTCTTTGTGTGAATTAGTCCAAAAGACTTCAGAAACTGTTAAGAAACTTCATGAAATCTGGTGCAACTCCAAGTACCTTTGTGCTATAGAAATGAGCTCTGTTAAAGTGGAAATTCTCTTTCAGCTGCTGACAGGTAATCTGTGATGCTAAAATCAATGGATGCAATAGAAAATATTAGCCAAGCCTAAATGGGTGAGGCTTATTTTAAGTTGAATTGGTTTATAGTAGTAATTTAAAACACTTTACGGGTTATTTTTTCCAGCTAGTTACTACACTTTATTTAACAGTAAAACTGGTAAGAGAAATGGGTTGGGAATTAACGCTCAGTGTTTGCTGCTTTTCTATAATCTCTGATGTGACTGTGTTTTGTTGATTTTGCTGCTTTGGGAAACCCTGTGGCTGAATTAGATCACAGGAATATTTGTAACTTTGGTGTTATATTATTGTAAAACAACAAGTTTTTTTAACAATATTCCATTGAATTAAAGAAAGGCAGTGGAGCCTCCATATATAGGTATATTCAAAAGCTGTCTGCACATGTTCCTGGGCAATCAGCTGTAGGTGGCTCTGCATGAGTAGGGGACTTGAATGGGATGGTCCAGAAGTTCCTTCCAACCTCAGCCAATCTGTCATTCTGTGATTCTGCAAACATTCCCAGAAATCTGTAAAAATATACTTCTTCAGGCCTATGAGTGGCTTGATTATTTTTTCAGAAATGGCATTTGAAGCAGTTCACCTATTCTTCTTCCTCTGTGTCTCAAGCTGTTACAAAGACTTTTCTGGGAGGCTCAGAAGCTGTTCTTGATCTTAACTGCAGGTGTTATTTGCACTGGATTTGTCAGCCAGGGACTTGTACTATAAAGGACGAGAGCACTTAGGAAAGGCTTATAAACTTTACCTTTCAAGTATACACTAAAACTGAGATTCAGCTGAAGACATGGGGACATCTAAATTTCAGGAAAGCTGGCTCTGTGGCTTCCCACAAAGCTGTCTAACTTTATGAGGTATGCGCTGCTCCCTTAAGTTGTGTGCCCACAGGTAGGTATGTAATACCATTTGATGTGCCTTATGGTAGGGCTGGCAGATATGACTGAGGATTTATAAAATAAATTATAGATCTTATAAAAGATCTCTGTCTCTCTGCACTGGCAGCTGAAGTCTTAAGTAGCATATAACATGTTTATGTAACTGCATCCCATCTGTTGTTCACCTGACTCCCCTTTAGTGGTTTATGGACTGGCTCTCCTCCAACTGCAATGGGAGTCTGAACACTCAGCTCACATGTAGAGTTTGTTTTGGGGTACCTAAATGTAGGCATCCTACCTTAGCTAAATCCTACTCCAGAATCCAATTGCTTAGTGTGAAAATGATGATAAGGCCTCTGAAAATCTGAATGCATATTTACAGAGTGCAAAAGCTGTTAAAAAGAAGTGGACCTTGGGACCCAAGGGAGTTTTCTTCCCCCTCCATGTGAGTTAAAACTGCTGTGGTTCCCTGTTTGAAGTCCACCCTGTAGCATGGCCAAACGTGTCATCAGTACACACACTTATGCATACTCAATTGCTCCCTGAGTAAAAACACAGCAAGCAGATTAATTTGTGAATTGCAAATCATAGGAAGTCATGAGATACTTTTATGGACCTCATGACTAGAGTATGCGAGTTTTAAAATCTTAAAACCATTAATTACCACTGTTGTTAGAGTAAGATGTGTCACTGTTCCCATATAACAGATAAGAAAGCCTCCTACACAGTGGTATACAGTTAATCACTAGAAGTGATTAATTTGTAGTGGCTACCTACAGGTACAAAAAAATCTCTTTAACAACAGGAAGTATTGGTTTCTTAAGTTGTGGATCATCTTTTAGGTTTAGCAACCTGTTGAGGAAAAAAAGTGACTGCTACATTGCCTGATGATACAAGCCACTGCAATGTGCTTAATTATCTAAAGAAAGTAGTATCGTAAGAATTAGAAAAGTTTACTGAGTATTGCGGGTTTTGGACTATATTGAGTTTCATTGTTGTCTATTTCATTATAAAAAAAACATTGTTATATAGGCAACAAATTATAAAAATATTTTTATCTTTGTGAAGGCACTAGGTGTTTAATAAGAGAAGCTCTCTTTCTGAAATTGAGGTAATGCCATGTGGAAATGTATTGCTGCAGAAGTTGTAAGAGTCTAATGAAAGTTGTACATGGCAGTGATAAGTATTGCATAATCAATGGTACTTTATATTTTCAAGTACTGGATACTATGAAAGGTGTCCTGTGTGATATTAAAACTCTGATAAAATGAGAGAAAGATACTGTGCATTCCTGGGTGCTCATCCACATGGGCACCAATGACACGGCCAAGATCCTGAGGCTAGCAAGGGTGACTAGAATGCTCTGGAGGAAATGGTGAACATCATGGAGATCCAGGTTTTATTCTCAGTCCTTCAGGTGAAGAGGAAAGACTTGGGCAGGAGGCAGGAATAGATGACTATTTCATGGGATCCCATGAATGTCTGAGATTTAGTGGGGTCCCTCATGTGCCTGGTGTGCTCAGATGGATGGAGAGAAAATCTTTACAAAATACAAAGGTAAGGAGAAAGGGAATTAATTGCTGCTGATGTAAAGGAGCAGCTTGAATGTGGGAAGCTCTTCTGCAGTATGGGCAACAGTGTAGTTGAGAGCTTGCAGATCAGGGTCAGAGGAGAGGCCAGTACACATGACATTGTGGCACGAGTGTGTTACAGACACCCTGAATGTGAGTGAAGAAGTGGATAGTTGACTAAAATCTGTGTATTACAGACTCTGCTTCTCATAGGTTACTTAAACCTCCCTGACACCTGACAACAGGGCAGGAGAGCAGGACACAATCCCAGAAAATTCTGGAGGTTGTAATGTACAACATCATAATAAAAATGTTGTATGTGACAAGCAGTGGTGATATTTTCCTGGACATTCATGGCCTCTGAAGAACTTGTTGGGGATGTGACAGTCAATGACGGGCAGGCTTGGTCTGTGACCAAGAAATAGCAGAGCTCAAGATCCTGAGTGGATTCCTGAGCAAGGCAAGCAACAGAACATGGGTCCCAAATTAAAAGAATGTAGACTTCAGCTTAGTCAGACAACTGAGATGTATAATCTGGTGGAAAGCAGTATTGAAGGGCAAAGGAGCTCTTGAAAGTTAGAAGATCTTTAAGGACAGTCTCCTCAAAACAAAACAATGATCCATCCTAGTACTCACAAAAATTAGTATATATATCAGGAGTCTGTCTTGGATTAACAAGGACCTGGCTAGTGTCCAGTGCAAAAAGAACATTTATAGAAGTAGAAGTGAGAGCAGGCTAAAGAGGAATTTAGAAACATTGCTTGGGTAGGTACAGATGGTGTTAGGTAGGTCAAACAGTGGAAGAGGATAAAGTCAGTGATCTGAGTAATCTCAATATATACAGATCCCCAGGACTATAAGGGATGCATCTGTGAGTACTCAGAGATCTGGCCAATGTCATATGAGGTAAATCTTAGGTGTCCTTGAAAAGTTGTGGAGATTGAGGGAGTTCCCTGATGACTGGGGAAAGGAAAATGCTGCAATCAACTTCAGAAAGAGCCAAAAATGATACCAGTAAACAAAGGGCAGGTCAACCTCACTTTTGTTTCCAGAAAAATCATGGAGCGAGTCCTCTTGTAAGCCGTTTCTAGACAAATGAAGGAGAAGGTGGTTAATGCAAATAGATGGTGGTTAATCCAGTATAGATGTACAATATGTAGGTCATTCTTTGGCCCATTGATTGCCCTTATCCTGTTTAATATGTTTATCAATGATCTGGAGAAGGAGAAGGAGTGGACCCTCAAGTTTGTGCATGATTCCAAACTGGCAGATGAGGTCCATGTGCGCTGTGGTAAGGCTGGGATTCAAGGAGACACACACAGGCTGGAGGAATGGGCAGATATGAATCTATTGAAATTCAGGAGGGATTTGTGCAAAGACACATTCATTTCAGATGGTCAACAGTATATCGGGCTGTATTGTAGCCAAGAAATTAAGGGAACTGATTATTCCTTTCTACTCAGCATTTGTATTATTGCATCTGGAGTGCCGTGGCCAGGTTTGGGTTCCTCTGCACAAGAAAGAGATCGAAAAACTGGAATAAGTCCAGTGAAGGGTTGCCCAGACTGTTAGGAAATTGGAGTAACTGTCCTCTGAGAAGAAGCTGAGAGAAAGGTTTGTTCAGCTTTATGTAGAGAAGGCTTATGATGAATCCTATCACCATCTTCAAGTTCCTAGTGGGAGGAAACAGAGAAAATAGAGCCTTACTCCTCCCCAAAGTACACAGTGAAAGTTTGAGAGGTAATTGAGGCAAGTGAAACAAGAGAAATTCTGATTAGACACAAAACCTTATGCCCAGAGAGACTGAAATTTCTGTCCTTGGAAATACTGAATTTGACTGAAAGTTGCTCTGAGCAACCTAATGTACGTTGGCCTTGTTTTGAGAAACTGGTTGGTCCAGGTGACATCCAGAGGTTACTTCTTACCCATTGGTTTTTGGACTAAAATGAAAATCAAGACCTTTGGGGTGTTTTCACTGGTTTTGTGCCATTATGAGCTAGAAGCTATTTCTAGTGTCAAGACTATAAAGCCTCTAAGTACATATCTGAAGAGAAGGGTAAACTTTCTTAGTCCTGAATAGATATATTTTCTGGGATAAAGACTTATGTACTTTACCTGAAATGAGCAATATACAGAGCCCATTCTAAGGACTATAGATTTTTTTTTTTCTCTTTAATTCCATCACAGAGCCAGTTGGTAGCTCATGCCAGAAAACCTAGTTAATGTGTATTTAACATGGTCTACAAAGCATCACTCAATACATGGTAAGCAATGGGCAGTACCCACTGTAACTGTGTGCTCTGCATTCCTGTTATCGTTCTACTTGCAAGCTCCTACAGAAGGATAGAGGTGCTTAAATTTAATCTCTTGTCCTTAGAAATGGTAATCTTGGCCAATATCCACACCCATCTATTCCTTGCCCCCCCCCCAATTAATTTAAAAGGAAAAATTATATAATATTATATTTAAAGTGAACCTGTCCTCTGTAGCATAGGCAGGACCTGAACACAACCTAAATATGTACTTCACTAGTGAGACTTTCCTCTGTTTAGGCTATGAAGTTTTTCCTACTGTGTTCTTGGCATGAAAGAGATAACTGCTAGGGGAATTAGGGCTTTCAACACTCTCATCTTACCAATTACAATCCTAAGAGAAAGATTCTGAGGGTCTCACTGTTATGCTCACTGGTACAAAGCCAATTCTTTATTTTAATGTGATTTATCAGAATTTTCTGCTAATGATAGCTAAAATCTTTCCCTAGGTTTTTCTTTGGGTTTGATCTTGAATTGTAATAATTCCATGTATGACTGTTTCACCATATCAGCAAATAAAAATTGAAGTCTTTGTGGTCATATCTGTACCACTATTAGCTGGACTCAACTGCTGCTGGTGAATAAACCCATATTAAAGAAAGCAGCTGGAGGAAAACAGGATGGAGGTACAATATTGCTGCTGCAGTTGTTTAGGATACAGCCTCTGAGATTAGTGGCTATTTTGCCCCATTCTTCAGATTACGATGCAAATCACCACTTGTGTAGTAGAAACACTGGTTGCAAATAAATGTTAGGTATTTAACACTGTGACTAATCTATATGGTGGTAGTAGTCCATATTGTTAGCACATCAACATTGCTGCGTTTTAGTCCTGCAAAAAAAAAACCAAACCAGACCTTGTTTTCTCTAAGTAAACAAATGTGATTGTGAGATTGCTGGGAGAACTTCGCCAGGTGTCCATGCACTGGCTACTCAGCAGGGTAAAGTGCATGTACTAATCCTGTTTCACTTAGACTGATGGTAATGAGATTAAATATCTGCAGAGGCTTTTCAAAGGTGATTTGTTTAATCTTAAAAAGGATGCCATAACATTTATGCTATTATATCAGAGTGCCAAACCCCCAGACATTCAGGTACTCTGGAATACTGTGAATAATTCTGCCCAGGATGTTTTATCTTACCTGGGAATTTTTATGCTATATTCAATCTTGAGTTAGTTGGTGGTTTTTTTTCCCTAAAGTAGGCGGGTTTTGAAGGATTTTTGAAACAGGATAGTTCACTATTCCACTAGTTTCTCAACCTGCATTTACAAAGTAATGGAATAGAAAACTTTATGCAGAGAGAAAAGAGTTAAATGTATTTGAACAGAAGAGCAGTACACAATGCTTTGAAAAGTACCTTGTTATCATCACGCACTGGTTGTTTTGGTGACTGGTAATTCAGGTGAGACTGGAGAGTATTCATGATCTTGAAGAACATTTGCTGTGCAGTATTTGGCCAAACTTTGGTTGGTATGTAGCTAAGCACAGTTCTGACACAGAATTAGAACTTGTGAGATGAGAAGCCTTGCTGGTGAGAGATATTATGAGGCATTGCTCATTGTGTATAGCAGATGGACTGACTGTTGGATGCATCTCAGCCATGTATGTCTTTTAAACTCCACAGTCCTGTATCTCTGAAATGGGGTAGATAAATGTGATAGCAGCACTGTAACATTTAGCTAAGTATTTCTACAAGTTAGATAAAAAATTATTAATGTGTAGAGTTTTATAAATATGTTTATGTGAATTCTAGTTTCCCTTCTAGCTTCCTCTATCTTTTTTAGTGGGTACTGATCAGTACAGTCTATGGTAATCACTAACGATTAACATAACTTCTACCTCCTTCACTTTTGTCTGGGCACAGTGCCAAGCATATTATTAATATATAAAACTTTCTCCCATTTTGCTAGTTCATGCCAAGGTGTTACTGACCTCTTCCTTTCTTCTGATGATCTTAGCATTACTTCTCCAACTTCTATGCACTAAATGGCTTTTTCTCAACTAAAATATAAAGAGCACATCTATACTAAGGAGCCTGCTGATGAGAAAATTGGATGTCTTCAATGTTGTTAATCAGCAAATTGACTTCAAGCACTCATTTTAGTGCTGCAGATACAGACTTAACTGTGATACCCTTACCCCAAATCGGATTCAGCGCTGGCAAAAGATGAACTAGTGTCCTTGTGCTGCTTCTGCAAACTCAGCTCTAACTTGGACTGGGTCCTTTGGAGATCTGATGCATCCAGTTTGCATACCAAAGTAGTCCTGATGAAAGTACTGCATTACTGACATAGCATGGTGTTTAGTCTGAATGAAGTTACATCACTTCAAATATACTGTGCCTTTGTTTTGCAGGGATAAAGATGCCATGTATGGCCTCAATGTAAAATATGAAAATGTTTGTGGATTGTGCTTATTGTTTTGGATTCAAGCAGATACAAAGAAGACTCTACAAAAACTGTGAACAGGTCCTCACAGGGCAGTTTGATTTGCCGCTGTTTACAATTATCCTTTTTATATTATCTAGTATCAAAGAAAAGGCAACTTGCTTCTGTATCTCTGCCTCTAAATTTGCAGAAAGAACTCTAATTTGCATACACTTTATAAAAGACTGTTTTATCTTTGAAAGGGTTTTAATCATATTTTTCTGTGCTAGAGATTAAGCAATTTTTTTCATAAGGGTTTTTATCCTGGCACCAATGAGCTGTTTCTTGCAAGTTATATATTATAATTTTTGAGAAATAGGCTGATTCATTTGATAACTCTTCTTTCCTTGCTACAACAGAATCTTATGCCTCATAGTTCGTGAGTTTCATTGGTTTGTGAGTTTCAGTGGTAACACCAAAATGAGAGAGTTCTTGTCACTTTTGGACAGACCGTAAAGCATATAGAGAGAAAGATGTGAAAATTATAGGATGTAGGGAAAGCAGCCCTGCAGTGGGACTTCTGGAACAGAGAACTATAGATTTCATGCTGCTTCATAAGAAAAGGTAAATGTCACAGAACTGTGAAAAGAGACAGTTTCCACAAAAATCCCTAAGATATTTGAAATCATAATAATTTTTAAGGTGAAATCTTTGGCTACAGTGAAGCCAATAATGAACTTCCCACTGAAGGTCATTTCTCATCCTTTGCCTCCTTCTGAGCTCAGCTTACTTCCTTAGGCATTTTATGTCTCTCCCTCCTATCTTCTATCTCAGGACATATTAACAATGAAATAGAAGCAATGTATATGGTTTTAAACAATAAGCATCAGCAGAACCCCTATTTCCCCAGTTTTAATTGTTTTATTTAGTGAACTTATTGTGTTTTGATCTTGCTTGTTTTGTCTGTGGCTATTCTCAACATAAGCCATCTGATTTTAAACATAAGACAATTTCTCAGTCTGACTGAGGAGCACTAGTTACTTACTTGGCTTTGAATAAAGAAATATAGGGATGTTGTTTGCTTACAAAACTTTCATTTGGGAACATTATAAACTTTCAGACTACCCAGCTAAAGGACAGAAGTACCACCCTCCACAAAATATTCAATATTTAAGAGCATTATGAATGTTCACATCAGTATATACCAGAAAACCAAATGCTTTCACTGATTAAATCAGTCTTTCCCCATCTTTGTTTTGCACTTGCCATCTTCCATGCAGCAGCATTTTACACACCTATTCATAATAAAGTACATAATGTCCATTTGTGCAAAATGATGTGGGGATGTGTTTGCTTCCCTCTAACCCCCTTGACTGAACTTTATGTCTTTCCTTCACATGCCAAGTGAATCCACCTTCCTTCAGGTGTGACTGCATTCTGTGTTGTCTCTTCCACAGGCCTTTCTGATATCTTTATCTAGAACACCATGTAAAGAGGCAGCCACTTACACTCATGTCATGCTACTCCACTTAGAGAGTTTTCCCCTCTGTGCTTTATCATGTTCTCTGTCAAGCTGTTCTTTTGATGTGTGACTTGCAGTCACTCGAGAGAAAAGTAGGAAGCCCCCAGCTGCTATTAGTTTCATCATTTACAATGAACCAGTACTGGAAAAATGATCTCTGATTGTTACAACACAAGAGCACTATAAATATTTGTACAGCATCCTTATGTAGGTCATTTTGGGAGCTCATCTGCATACAGCTGTGTCTGGAGCAAAGTAGTAATATAGCTAAAGAAGGAGACAAGCAAGAGTTTCAAATGCTGTCACATCTTTGTTGCTAAAACAAATTATAATTGTGAATATCTACTTGCTTAACAAACACATTTGAATATACAAAATGCAGCCACAATTTAGTAATATCTCTAGCAAGGATTTGGTAAAACTTGGGTCTGATCAATGAGGAAGGAAAACTGGTGGCAAAGACAATGAAAGGCCAAGGCACATAGTGGCCCTTTGCCGTGGCTTTTATGGATTGGGTTTCTCCTCTAGTCTCCCACGTCTCTGAGTGAAAGCATGAGCTGTAGTAGAGTAAAACAGACTTAGAGAGCACTTAAACCAGTTGGATATTCAGAAGCTTATGGCACTAGATGGGAGGGATCAAAGGCTGATGAGGGACCTGATGCTACTGCACAGTCAGTCATCTTCAGAAAGCCACTGGGAAAGTTCCCTAATGACCAGAAAAAAAGCAAGTACTGTACCCATCTTCAAAAAGGAGATCCACAAGAGAACTTCCAGGCAGTTCAACTTAATGTGGCCAGTAGCCTTACTGGGAAAGTTACAGATCAAGCCCTCCTAGCAGCTGTGTCCAAGCAGACAAAGGACAGGAAGGTTATTAAAAACAGACAGCATGTGTTTAACCCCAGGCAAATCACCCCATCAGGCTTTCAGCATGATCAGCTGTAACATCCTTATAGCCAAATTAGGGAGACCTGTACAGTGATGAAAAATAGACTGAACTATCAGGCTCAAACCGGTTGTGGTTATTTGTATCACATCCAACTGCTGGCATGTTACTATTTGTATCCTTCTGACTAATGATATGCAGCGTCTCTGCGACTGATTTGAGCAAAGGCATGGAATACACCCTCAGCAAATCTCAGCACCAACAAGGCAGTGCCACTGACAGGTGGGAGGATGGGCTGGCAGGAACCACTTGGAGTTGAACAATGGCAAGTGCAGAGTCCCATATCTAGGAAGGAGTAACTTCACGCATCAGGACGGGTTGTCCCAAAAGCAGCTTTGCAGCAAACATCCAGATGAAACACGTTTCAGCAGTATGCTGTTGTGATGAAGAATGCCAGAGGCAGATTGACCTCTGTTAGCTTAAGTGTGGCCAGAAGGTTGGAGAAGGTGATTCTTCTCAATATATTCAGCAGTTGTGAATCTTCATGAGGAGGTCAGTGTCAAGTTTGGGGCTCACAGGTCCTGGAATGACACTGACACGGTGGAGTCAGTCATCACGATGGTGGTCCAGCACAGAAACAGAGACCCAAAGAAGCCGTAAAATCTCCACCCGTAGGGACATTCAAAACTCTGCTGTTTGGGGCGTGGAGCAACCTGACCTCGCTGACTCTACTCTGAAGGGGTTGCTTGGGGGGCCTATCCTTTAGGCGTGTCTTCCAGTCCCTCTTTCTTCTTGCTTTGGGCGATCGAGGCTCCTTCAAGCTCTAACTGCTCGCGAGCACGGCCTTGTACACAGACCGGAGGAGAAGGCGAGGCAGCACCCGCGCGGGTGGCAGCAGGTCCCCACTCGGTCGCTTAAGCTGCGGCGGGAGCGCGGGGCGGGGGCGGCGGTGCCTTTAAAGGCCGGGGCGCGGGGCGGGCCCAGAGCGCGGGGGGAGCCGCCCCCCAGCCCGGTCTGCGCCCGGCGGGAGAGGCGGCGAGCCGCGGCGGCCATGGGCAACGAGGCGAGCCTGGAAGGAGGCGAAGGGATGGGCGCCTTCCCCGAAGGGGCGGCGGCAGCAGGGGATGGCGGCGGCTCCGCGGCCCCCTTGCAGAGCCTGGTCCCGGCCGGGGTGGAGGCGGACCTGAGCCAGCTGAGCGAGGAGGAGAGGAGGCAGATCGCCGCTGTCATGTCAAGGGCGCAGGGGCTGCCCAGAGGGAACCTCGCCGGCGCGGAGCCGCCTCCCATGCAAAGGCATGCACGGAAAATCTCCCTTCTCCCGCTCCTCCCTTCCCCCTTCTCCGTCTCCTCGCGGTGGGGCGGGGGGCGAGTCGCAATACGATCCGGGCCCGCTGCACCCGGAGCCGGCGTTCCATTTTGCTGGCAGAGGGAGGGAAGGGGTGGCTGCACTGGCGCGGGCACCAGGACGGAGCCCGCATCCTCTGGCTTTTCACTACAGTGGTCTCTGATAGTAACGGCGGTCCCCGGTTCCGTGGGCTGCGCCCTCCTTTCCTCCCTTGCACTGATCTGGAGCACGGGCAGTTTCTGTGTCTTGGGCGGGGAGAGATGTGCAGACACTGTTCTGGTTTTCTGTGTGCGGGTGTGTGCTTTACGGGGCTGGATGCCCCACAGCTCTGGTAGTAGCCAGGGAAGCTCTCCCCCGGGGCGGATGGGTTCTGCAAGCGTCTGGAGAGAGAATCTTGTTGAATCTTCCAAAGCTATTGGGCATAATGCATTTGCTGGCTGTTACTCTGCCACTTCTGAACCTCTACAACTATCATTTGGCTTCATTAAATAGTCATGGACTGAGGAGGTCTGTTTCAGTCTATTTTTTCTCCCTTATTTCCTCTCAATTTTTTTTTTTCCTTTTTTTGTTGGAAGGGGAGAGGCCAAATAATAGATTCAATTAATTGCCACGGCATTCAGTGTTCTGAATAAGCACGGCTTTACCTCACTGTGCCTGTGCGAAGGCTGGGGTAATTTCCTTCCCCGTTCTTTCCCTGTCCCTCAGCGAATTCACGGCCCGACGTGCAACAAGCCCGCTCCCCGCCCGGCTCCTGTCGCTGTCCGCGGTCTGAGCCGCCAGCCCTGCCCGGCCCCGTGTCGCTGTCCCCGGTCCTGAACCTCCTCCCGCCCCGGCCCGTCATCCAAGGCCGGCGCCTCTGTTGCTCTCCGACTCCGGAGCTGGGTGTGTTGTTTGTCTTGAAGGAGGAAGCTGAAAGCAGCCTCCCCGATTAACTGTTTCACGGTGCATTGACCTCACCCCACATAAATGCATAGTCAGTTTATATAATATCAGGTTTATATAAGTGAATTCTAGAAGAGAGGCAAGGAGGGTGGGGACTAAATTAATTCTTGGGCAAATTACTGGAGTCACTGCGATTATACCTGAGACGATGGTCTCCATTTTTTTAAAACTGGAAGTCAAATATTCCTATTTCATGTCTTGCTTAATTATTGATCAGGCATTACCACTGTGTGCAAAATAAAATTTTCCATTCAATTTAGGTCTCTGCCCAGTTCTATAGATGTTAATGAGGAAAAGAAATATTCTTTAGTTGCAAGAAACTAAGCTCAAAATTCCCTTTTGTATAACACTCTATGAACAAAAACAGAAGCACTTAGAAACTTTTTTTTTTTCCTTGTTAATATTCTAGTAAAAAGTAAGATAAATGTTCTTGGAAGGATTTAGAATAGGCTGAATTCTGCAATGTGAATATCTCTGCATTTATAAATGGCTGCTTTCCTACAAACATATTTATATCAGAAGCTACTTTGATCTTGTTAGCATGCCATACTTCCACCCTCTATTTAAAGTAAAGACACTCTAAATTTGTGAATTACAGCCTCTACCTTATGTCATAATGTTAGCTTTGACTATTATAGCAGTTCCCATCATAGTAGCTTTGTGCCTGTCCCACTGTAATGAAGTTACTACTTGTTTTGTCTCTTGGTTTGTAGCTTTATTTGCTCCTCTTGCCCACCTCTCTTTGCTCTTGAGATCTACCAAGAATGGTAGGGGTAATTATCAAGAACCTGATACAAACAAAACCCTTGGAGTAAGACTCTTCTAAGGATTAAGGATCACCCTCTTCCAGACTAAAACTGGAACTAGGTATTTTTGTTTGTTTTTTTGTTTTGTTTTGGGTTTTTTTTCCCAGTTCAAATGTTATGTGTGCTCAAAAGACGAATACTGGCTTTCAGTTCATATAGCTTTGCATTATACCAGTGTCCTTACTGTAGTGTCTGTTAGTTTTAAACATGTTAACTGAATTTTTCCTTTGTGATTTCCATTATAGCATTAGAGAATAATAATTATTTCCTATACTAAATGCTTTCATTCGTGCTCCCAAAGTAACCCTAGTCTTAAAGTGTACAAACTCCTCATGATTGATGGTATCCTGGAGTAACAATTTTTGCAAATACAGACTATTTAAAAGTAAGTAATGTATGTGCCAGGTAACATAGTTGCGCCTTTACCACCTTAAAATGAATGTGGTACCTTCTTGAATTTCTGTAGGCTTTGAACTTTTAAGTCCTGTGAATTTTAATATAAGCTTTTAGATCTAGAGCACCTAAAGTTAACTGCCTATTCAAATGTACCTTCTAATTTATTTTTTTAAAATGTTTTATTTTTGAGGTTCCAGTCAGATGTTTAGGATCTGTGGAAATCTTTCTATCCTATTTCAACTACCAGTCTTCAGAAAATTCATGGTTGGGAAATTTATCTGAAAGAAACACGGTCAATTTGTAAGGAAGTTCCGTTTGTTCTAGCTTCATCAAATGACTCTGTAACTGTGCCAGTGTCTGCTTGGTGAGGAATTGTTCTGTGTCTGAAAGGATGAGATGCTCAGCTGAATGTATGACCATGTAATACAGCTGCTTGGTTTTTTTTGTTTGGTTTTTTTTTTCTCCCAGTTGATTAAGTTGGTCACCATAGATATCAATTAAAAAAACATTTGCTGCATTTTGATAGAAAATGCTAAGAAGCATTGCTTAATATACACTTCTGAAGTATGTTTATGGTGTATTTTCCCCAAAAAATATATATTTTTAGTGTCATCGTTCTATTGACAAAAAAAACGAGTTAGCCACTGGGGTATGTGTAAGCTCGCACATATCTTGTCTGTAGATATGAAAAGATCTAACTGTCTTTGAGTTGCATTGTAACTGCATTTGTCTTTGCAACTATGGATATGGATGAATGGGGAAAAGGCATGTCTTCTTAATAGGTGTTTATAGTTCTGGAATTCAAGAACTGGACCAATAGTCTTTTTGCTAAATCTCTGCTTACTCCAAAGTAAGCTTTGATTTGGCTGTAACATGTAAATGAATAGAGATGAGTTCCATGAATCAAGACCAAAGTGAGGGGAAACATAGCAGCACAAAAAAAACCATAATGTGAGGGAGAATGGAATTATTTTGTTTGTTGGCTCTGTTTTGAAGGCTCTTAAACAATTGTAGGTTTTTCACAATTCAAATGGCTCAAAAGTTAGAAAACTCGTGTCACAAGATTTAGTTTGAGGGTTCTCATTCTTCAGTTCAATTAAAATTTTTCAATGTCAGCCTGTAGTTGGTTGTAAAATGGTTGTAGAAAAGAAAGCTTCGACTCCCAGGTAACTCAAACTAAATGGAGCAAGTCCTGGCTCTTGACAGAAGTAACATTTCTCAAGAAGCTTGTCTTTTCGAGGCTTTTTCTTCCACTAGTTAACCATGCTCTGTCTTCCATTGCTTAGAAACCTTTTTATCTACAAAGGCAAGACAAGTCAGGTCTTCAGAATACACCAGCAGCCTTGAAGAGAATCACCTGAGTTTATTTCCTAGATTCATGGGTTTTAATCTCATTTCAGGTCCTGATATATGATCAGGTGGAAATTTATGGAAAACATTATTTGATAAAAAGGCAAGCTGGAGCAAAATTCTGTTCCAGTAGGGAGTCACAGTTACTTTTTCTTGCTAATGTCCAAGTTAAATTTCTAAAAACGTCTATTTCCAGACCAGAATTTCCAGAATTTCAATGTTACTGTGTATTTATTTCCACCCCACCCCCCCTTTTCACTCTTATCATTGTTGAATGAAGCCTTCAAAGAATTTGAACATTTGCAAACATGAATGCTGGAAGTGTACCAGACTGCTGCTAATAGACTAGTTGAAATGTTGTCATATGGTAAGCAGATAAACCTAGAGTGCTTATCTAAAGAACAAGAAACAGAACTGCAGGTAGACCTACCTAGTTGCTAATGAGAGTATAAAATTGCTCTTTTAACAAGCAAAAATACCAAATATTTGGAAGAATTAGATTATCATTGGGCTCTTCTGAACTGAATCTATGTTCACTGACACCAGTGGAAAAACACCTACTCACTTCAGTGGGTTGCACATTAAGGTCATAAACTTCCAAGTATTGCGGTCAATACATACACAAGAATGGGAAAGGATAAATGGAATTGTGGAAGGCTGGAAAGAGTTTGTAGTTACTTGTTAATACTTTAACAAGTATTACTTGTGGAAATTTTTAATTAACAGAAAAAGTTGGATTCAAGATTACAAGAATCCTGTGTTGTGAGAATTACACACACAGAAATGTCTACCACTTAGCTTTATCCTTTTGTATTGCCATTGGTAGCCATGTAATGGAAACAAAATATTAATCAGAAGTACTGGTAAACTCATGGAGACATTAACAATGTAAAATACATTTTTTAATGTGGTTACTGTGGATGGTTCTGCAGACTTCTGACAAAACTCTTAAACAAAATTGTGCATTTATTTATTTATTTATTTATTAGTCAAGGAAGGCAGTTAAATGGAATAAGTAATTGTTTATTTTGCTCATGAAGACCCAAGAAGAAATGTCATGTCTGGCAAACTAAGATCACAGTTGACTGGTTCTCTCAAAGTGAAAAGTGAGAATTTTATATTTGCTACATTTCTGATACACTGCAGAGAACACTGTATCTTCCTGCAGAAGCTCAGTGATAGCACCGAATAGAATATTTTATTACATCCCTGAGCATTAGCAGCAAATACAACATTATTTCCCCCAGCTACAGCCAAGTATAGCAACAAGTAGAATACTGTGCCACATATGAAGCCGTGGTCTTCATTTTGGTTCCTACATTCTTAGTTTCATTTTCTCCTGTATGAACATATAGCAAAATACTGTTGCAAGGATTTTTTGCCAATTCTCTAATGTAATGGATTGTTGGTTTTTTTTAAATACTGAGCAGTGTTGGGATAGAATTGTTGGGATGATGCTGAGAAGGAGTATGGTAGCTATTTGCAAAGAATGAAAAAAGGGTTCAGGGCTAACTGTGAATTGACATCTGTTTGATGGAGAACTCTTCTGAATTGTAAGTGGATGGGTGCCAAAATAAATACTTGACAAAGAAGCATGTACTCCTTAACATACATGAGTTTTAGGAGTTGAAATCCCTGCTGCATATTAAATTGTAAATATATCCAAATTTTGTACAAGTAACCAGAACACAAGTACATAAGCATTTTGCATTGTGCATTGGGTTTTTTTGTATGGCTGTACTTTAATCTTCTAATTTTGACATTTCTATTTCTTTTATTCTTCTGTATCCCTGTTTTTGTATCCCAAGGGTGGAGAGTTAATAATTTGGATACAGGTATAATAGGATGTTCTAGCTTTGAATTCTTCAGAATTCTG
Source organism: Pardalotus punctatus (assembly GCA_013400915.1). Taxonomy (NCBI): domain Eukaryota; kingdom Metazoa; phylum Chordata; class Aves; order Passeriformes; family Pardalotidae; genus Pardalotus; species Pardalotus punctatus. The sequence goes on from VZTX01013253.1 coordinate 945,139, forward strand.
AAAAAAAGGGGTATCTGGGTAAATGTTATTGTATTACATTATTTTCTAAAGAATAAAATAATGTGTGAGTGAATACTTGTATAAGCCTCTGAAGAACAATGATTATTCAAATAATATTTACACTCACCTTGTTATAAGGCTTGGTCTTGGAAACACATAAGCACTGAGAAACTTCCCAGCACTACCAGTGCACTTTCAGGGTTACTGATAAATCTTATTTTATCTCATTTTTATAGTATTATGCATTATTTTAATTTTATTACATTTTCTCTCTGCAGACATCCTGAACCTGGTACAAGCCATCATCCCAGACAACCAGGTAAGCCTCCAGATCCAGGACCACCAGGTTTAAGTAAAAGCAGAACAGTAGATGTGCTGAAGACAGAACAACGGGCACCTGGACGGAGCCCTTCTACTCTTAGTCTACGGGAATCAAAGTCCAGGACTGATTTTAAAGAAGATCAGAAGCCAAGTATGATGCCCAGTTTTCTCTCAGAAGCCAGTCCATTCAGTGCAGTCACTTCAGTGGTGAACAAATTCAATCCTTTTGATTTGATATCGGATTCAGATACAACCCATGAAGAAGCCGGTAAGAAACAAAAAGTTACCCCAAAAGAGCAAGGGAAACCTGAGGAGCAGAGGAGCCCTGCGAAACATCCAACTCAGCCACAGTCTCCGAAGCCAGCTGTTCAACAACAAGGACCTGTCAAACAAACCGAGTCTTCCAAGCCAGTGCCTCAGCAGCAGCCTGGGGTACCCAAGCAAGTTCAGAAACCAGGCCATGGCCAACCAGCAGATGCTAAGCAAGAGCAAGCGAAACAACCGCCCCAGCTGCGAGGACCACAAAAATCTCAGCCGCCACCGTCAGAGCCAACGAAACCTGTTCAACAACAAACTTCTGCAAAACCTTCATCAGGCCCAACAAAACCATCCCCACAGCAACCAGACAGTGCTAAAACCACATCCCAAACACCACCTCCCACAAAACCATCATCACAGCAGCCAGGACCTGCGAAACAACCATCGCAACAGCCTGCACGACAAGGAGGTCCTGTAAAGCCATCTTCCCAGCAAGCAGGGCCTCCAAAACAGCCTTCTCAGCAACCTGGACCTGAAAAGCCATCTGCTCAGCAAACAGGACCTGCAAAACAGCCACCGCAGCCTGGATCTGGGAAGCCACCTCCACAGCAAACAGGGCTTGTGAAACAAGTGCCACCCCAGGCAGGGCCTACGAAAACACCTGCTCAGACTGCAGGGCCCACAAAGGCCCCGGCACAACCACCAGGACCTACAAAACCGCCTGGCCAGCAACCAGGGCCTGAAAAACCCCCACAGCAAAAGCAAGATGGTGCAAGCCAACCCCCCGAGTCCACCCCAAAGAAAACCTTCTGCCCTCTTTGTACAACCACCGAGCTGCTGCTGCACACTCCTGAAAAGGCCAACTACAACACGTGCACCCAGTGTCACACTGTAGTTTGCAGCCTGTGTGGATTCAATCCTAATCCTCACATCACAGAGGTGAGCAATTTTCAAATTGGTGTTCACTACCAGAGCAAAGAATGAAGTTTACCTTTGTTATTTTGAAACATCAGATGTGCTATGGTATATCATCATGATAACAAGTTCAGTGAAAAATTAATGTTATTTCAGAGAACTGCTTATGAGTAATACAGGGTAAAACTGGAGTAAAAAAAAGAAAGTAATGGTTCTCTACTCATATAGATTTAGAAATCTGTTCTCTTATTTGTATAAGAAGAGAAGAAACCCCAATGTGACTTTTGTCTCGTTTTGAGTGATTTTAAGCAACCGCTGTCTATGTTTATAATCTGACCACAATACTCATGCGCAAGTATATTTATAAATAATTGTTTCTGCTATAAGGACTAACTAAGAAAAAAAATAAAATCAGTCTTCATAGCTCCAATGTGTGGCTTAGAAAAGCATGTGGAGTGGATTTGCTTTACAACTGTTGTCAGTGTTCATTTGTTGAAAGCCAGGGTCGTGAGTTTGACTTGGTGATATGAGGGTTATTTCATTCTTGTGTGGTGTTAAGAAAGATCTCTACAGACTCTTTCTAACCTTGATCACCATTCTCACTGTAATTCTATAACATAAAAATGGAATAGATGGCAATATTAGGACTTCAAATGAATTTATTTTAACCTGATATTTGTGGTAGCTTGATTTATTCCTTATACATATTCTTTATTGCTCTGTATGGGAATAAGGCTTCATGTGACTGTTTGATCTTTTCTTAATCTTGAACAGCTACTTGTACATCCATATATGCTAATTTTAAATTTGCGTTGTAGTTTGGGTTTGTTTTCAGTAGTGACACTTTTATCAATTTATAGAAATTTAAGCATGGTAGACCTGGCTTCCTAATGATAAATAATCAGAAGGGATATTTGCCGAACTTTTTTTTGTCTTGCTTTGGTATTAATGTAGCTGATCAGAGAGGTACACAGGAAGAAATGCAGACTGCTACTGTATTTTGAGCCTGGTAAATAGTACCTGTATATTTAAAATCTAATAAAAAATTTCTAAAGCTAGAAAGGTCCTCTGGATATGATGTAGTCTAAGCTTCTGCTCAAGTGTCACCTAAAGCAGGTTTAGCCAGTTTTGAATATCTTTAAGGATGGAGGCTTGACAGTCTTTCTGGGCAGCCTGTGTACTCAGTACTGCAATGATTTAAGGACATTGCTAGCCATTGGTTTACTTTTCAGCACACGTGTTTATTTGTGGGTACCTGGTAACAAACAGCAGACTTTTTGCATCCAGAAATATGATCTATTGACTTGTTAAAACTGCAAAATTAAGCCTGAAAGGCTAATTGCAGTAACAACTGGTAGCACATTCCTTGGTTTAGGAGTGTAACCTCATCTTTGAGTTTAGGGAAATTGAGGATTGAGACAGCTGGCATCAAATCCTGGACTGGACAAGGAAGGACTTGAACAGCTGTGTGCAGAAACCTCAGAGCACCTGCAACTAACCAGGTGTCTGGATTTCATGGTCTACACAAGGAAAGGCCATTCTGGACTCTTGGTGTGAAAAAAGATATTTTTGTATATAACAGACAAGAAATGTGATGCATTGATATTAAAGTCAGAGAGGAAGTTTCATTACAAACCTTTGCCTTCAAGTTCTGACAGCCACAATTTCTTACATTTATTTGTGAGTGCTGAGTTAATTTCTGTACTGTGCTCCTGGAGTCTCTTGGAGCCCCAAGTTTGTCTTCCTTTAAAAGCTTCAGATTTCCTGTGGAAATGGTCAACAACTTTGGTGTGTTCAAATGAAACAGGTTTTGAGAGAGAATTTATGTAAGAAGATTTCCAAGTATTTGGAAATTCCGTGAATAACTACTAGTTTTTGAAGTGGGTACTCTGTAAGTGTGAAATTCAGGACTTTTAGACAATAAATACAGCTGCATTTAAGACTAACTGATTGCATACATATGTAAAAGCAGATTTGAATTTCATATTACACATTGAAATAAACACAGGATATGCATTTATTTCATGATGAAATCTTTCAGTAAATGAAGGTATTGGACATCTAATTTATTCAGCTATTAACTCCAATCTCCTGACTCCCACTCAGGCTTTTCTCATTTGCTCAGCTTTGCACCACCAGCTGTCTTGCTGAAACTTCATTGTGGGTGTCCTGCTCCAGTCTGCCATTGAAGTGAGACAAAAATCACATCTGACTTTATTACTGAACATTGGAATCAAAGTAATAGAACCTGCTCTGGCGCATACAAAAAATTCACTTATTTCAGCTGCCAAGGGTCCCACTTGAGTTATTTTCACATTTTCCTTCTAGTTTCTATTTCCTTTCAGTATTTAGATTACTAACAAAAGTTTGATTCCTTTTTTACAGTACTTTACCCATTTCTTCCCCTCTATAAGGAAAATCATGGTTTATGACTTGCCTGCCAATTTTCCTGTTTATGGTACAAGCTTTTTCTTTTGGCTTCTTGTCTTTTCAGTTCTTCTGAAGTATTGTTGACCAAAAATCTGTGCCTTACCCCATGCATTTACTGACTCTATTGTTATACTTTGGCTTTCCCTGCTGTTCTTTTTGCCATGTTTCATGATTCTGGCATTCTACATTGAGCTTTTCCCATTCCTTTATAACTGCTGGTTTTATTGCTTATGTAAAACACATTACTGATTGGGAAACGATAATTTCAAATTGGGTGTGGGGAGTGGAAGACATTTATTTAGAAAAAAAATTGACTTCTGTTCTCTAAAATTTTCCCTTGTGCAGCTGCTTGAATTGCTTTCCTAAGATACTCTTCTTACAAGTTTCTTACAAGGTAGCTCAGTCTCCAAAACCAATTGAGTTAATAATTTTTCCGATGTAGATCTTTTAAAATTTGTGTCCTTTATTTCTAGCAGATTCTGAAGAGAATTTAACAAGCTTTACAAACTGGCTTAGGAAGTAGATTGCATACACTGTAAAGCCAATTTCAAAAGTGCAGATAAAAAAAATTTAATACATTTTATTAATTTAAACCTTTATTTAAAATACAGTAGCACATGTACTCTGTCTGTTTTAACTCACTAGAGAGAGCTCTGTAACTAAGAGCAGAAAGTGATACCTGTATTGCCACAGGGTCAGACCCCTTGAACTGTTTCTCTGAACCATCTGACATTGCAGTCCTCTTGGGGAAGAGGAAAAGTTGGTATCTTGCTTTTGTACAGCAGTCTAGAGAGAAAACACACCATACATAAGTGTTCAGTAACATATGTCTCTCTAATCTGTCTAGGTATTCATACTCCACTCATCTCCATGGCACATGACTGCCTAGCAACAGTTGCATAAAGTAATGGAAAAAATTATATAAGCAGGTTTGAGGACTGCTACTCTATTTCATGTTCCTTTCATGTGCGTCAGAACCTTGTAGGAAGTGTATATTTTATTATGTGGTAACTTATTTTTCTAATTTTTTACCATTTTATTTTCTCAAACCCACTCCCATGAGCCATTAGCAACAGAAAGCAGCACTTCCCAAAAAAAGATTCAGGCCTTTAGAACATTCAAATAGGAGTAAGCTTTCTGATAACAAGCAAAAACATCTTGAGGAACTATCCATTTTGTTAAATGCTTACCTATAATTTTTGATAAAGCTAGGCAAAAAGCATGAACTGCTATAGTTAAATCTAAATGATCAATGCATATGCTCAATAGCTGGAGTAAATTTTCATTCCCCGTGAGCTAGGTGTTGGAAAATACATCTAACACAGACTGAGCAAGGGTTTAAAGAGTAATAACAATGTTGTTACATTCTTTATGCTGGTCATCTGTAAAGGTGATGATCAAGTAGAGTGGTAAAGCTGCTAATGTTGGGCACGTGGCTGTGTGTGGGCTCTGCTCCTCGAGCCCACCTGTGGTGTGTATCTGTGCATATGCGGATTCCTGTTTTCTAGGTGCTTTTTGAGGAGGGATTATTCTACATTAATTTTATCTACCTTTGTCCACATTTCATCCAGTGTTTTTGTGTTCTTTTAAGAGACCATTTAAAATTAATTTTGGATCCAGGTATAATTTTATACATANTGTGTATCTGTGCATATGCGGATTCCTGTTTTCTAGGTGCTTTTTGAGGAGGGATTATTCTACATTAATTTTATCTACCTTTGTCCACATTTCATCCAGTGTTTTTGTGTTCTTTTAAGAGACCATTTAAAATTAATTTTGGATCCAGGTATAATTTTATACTATGTGTTGATGTGGGATTTGTTTACTTGCCAAAAGCTCTCTGGATGGAGGCAAAGTGAATTCTAAAAACTATTTTATTGTTTCTGACTATTTTTTTTAAACAAGGTGTCTGTACCAAAGCTGACTTTATCCTAATGGAAAAAAGCAGAGGGATAAAAAATTCCAAGAGGAGGGACAAGAAATCCCAAACAATCAACTGTCTCAAAGTGGGATGCGTTGTTTCTGATCACGTAGAACTTTTTACTGGATTGCGAATTCATTTTTCAATTCAACATTAAAAAGTGATTTTAACCCCATCTGAAATATTTCCTTTTTTTGTTGTTATTGTAAATGTTTGTGGGGCAGGGAATGTCTATTTTGTAACTTTTTTTGGTAGTGCTAGAAATTTTCCATATCAATTGTACTATATACTATTGCCTTTTTTTTTTTCTTTCTTTCTGCCTCTGATTTTATTTACAATCATATCACAACATTTGATTTAAAAATATTATATTATTTATTCAAATCTTTATAATAATTTTTGGTGTTCGTATTTGTTTTTATTAAAGTCCTGCAGCTCTAAGTATCCTAAACATACTTGGGCATGAAGTAGGATCAATAACTAAACAGAATTTAAACAGTTGGAAAGTAATTAATTTTTTTCAGTTATTTTCATTGTTACCAGGTTGTATAGGGAGAACAATATATAATAATTTAAAATAAGGAAGATGACTACAATTCTTATGGTGAATCCAGATAAGTTTTGCTTATACTTACAACAAAATTAATAGAAATTACTCTGTTGAATCTTTGTTGATTACATGACAGTAAAGGAAGCTGTTGATTGAATTGAAGTATTCCCTGTGGTTTGCAGTCTAGACCCTGCTGTGTTGTAGTAGTGCATAAGAACCGGAATGCAACTTGGACTGGAAATTATATATAAACAAGAATAAAGCTGCCATCACTGTGGGTAGTGACATGCAACAAAATCTTAAATTTTTTAATATCAGGAAAAATAGCTTTGAGACTGTACACCCTGTGTGAGCTCGGGGGGGAATATAAGGGTTATATAAGTAAAACAGAACAAACTAGAAAAAAAACAAGGACCTAAATCTGATTATCATCTGTTATAACCATCATGAGTTGTATAAAAAAGATTTAAAAAAAAACTCCAACAAAACCCAATGCCTTTTTAAATTTCTCAAAGTTTTAATTAAGATACCAACTCTTACCTATGCTGAAGTACAGCTAGAGGAGTTCCGTGAAAGAGGGTGGACTTTAGTCTGGATTCAAACTGATCAGAGAGCAGATGCAAACAAGCCTTGTTTAGTTGTCATTTAAAGCAATAAAAGTGTGAAATATTTGCTTTGGTACAAAGGGTACTTGGGGTGTTCCAGTGTTACTAACACTCCAATTTCTATGCAAATGGGCATTATTCACAATTTTTGTGATGAAATGAAGTTAGTATAGTTCCTGCAGTTCTGCCCCTAGCCACAGCTGCCACACAGACGTTTGGGAAAATTGTAAAGATCCTCAAATAGAAGGGTTATGGAAGTACAGGATATTGTTTCTCTCCGCAGAATATTCTTAAACTCCCACATTGTTTCTGTCTCAGAGGAAGACTGTATGCCTACAGTTCTGCTTTACTTTAAGGATTAAATGCAGTTATAGCAGTGATGCCCTGTGTTTTTTTTCCTTTTTTTTTTTTTTTCTTTTCTTTTTCCTTTTGTGTAAGGGGCACAACATAGAGGTAAAACCCCTCTGCATGGGGAATAGTTTCCCAATAATTTAATTGAGTAATATTCTGCAATATGTTGGAGTGTGTTCTCATTAGTCCAGAAAGCAGTCCTGTCCAGTTTTTAACACAAGTAAATAATAAATTAATCTGCATAGCTAAAGATGTCAACTGCAGTCAGCCATCTGCACCAGTATTGCTGTTGCTCAGCAACTGTAATTTACTACTATGTGAGGCCATGTGATGTGGAGATGGTGTTTGCTGGGTAAGGCACTGGGCAGCCCAGCCCTGCCCTCACCAGACAGCTTAATCCTTTTCATGATTCGCTCAGTGCAGCACAGATGAACTTTGTTAACCTCTTCTTTGCTGCTCTCTGGATTTGTATTTAAATTTTTTGTTAATCATTCATGTGTTTCTGGTATATTAAATCTCAGTGAAGTTAATGAAAGCAATGAGCATTTGTTGCAGTGCTGCATGATGCAGTGCACTGAGCTCTGTTTAAAAGTCTTTTCCTTACCCTGTGCATAAGGCAGCTTAATCATATCCTTGGCTATAAAAAGTAATTTTTAGATATCCTGAGATACTGACATTTAAAAAAAAAAATCAAAAGATTGTGTTCACTATTTTGCTTTATGATTCTAATTATGTAAGCTATAAAATAATAGTTCCCCAAACATTCGTAATTCATGTGCAAACTATAGATTTTTATATTGGTAATTTAAGCAGAGTAGTGGAGTATGTTTTAAGATTGTGATAACTGCATAATATAACTCATGCAGTAGTGTTTAGTAGCTTTAGAATAGCTAAATAATATTTAAGAATAGTTTTTCAATATGTCTACTTAAAAAGTTTGCTTCAGCATTGGTTTAATACCAAGCTACAGAACTTGTACCCATTGCTGTGGTTTGTGGAATGGATACCCATGGACAGTGCTGCTGACTAGAATCTAGAGTCATGTTTGTGAACATCTTAAGTCAGTGTTCCCTGATAAACTCATCTGATACCTGAAAGGAATGTAAATATGTATTTTGCAGTGATGATCTATTTGCCTGGAATTAGGATCAGTTGTATACTGTGTACAATAGCTAAATGTTTGGTTCGGTGTAATTACTTAGAACAGCTGAGATCTTATTCATGGAAGGATGGTGTAGAAGAAAAACTTTGTCTCCAGTATTGCACAGGTTTCTTTAGAAGATATTTTTACTTGTATGTTGACATTCTAATTTAATTTGGTTTGGGATAGTTATTCTTATTTGTTCATAACGGGATTTCCCAATTTAGATTCTTGTCTTACAGCATTCTACCCTGCATGAAGCTGCAGAAAATCATGTGCTTGATCACTTTATTTTTCACATTTCTCTCATCATCTCGGCAAAAAAGTTTGCTAAGAGCCAAATCTGGACTCGTCACTGCTCTTTGAAATTGTCAGGGCCCAAGTTGGTGTGTTTTTGGACTAGAAAATGATTTTGTTGATAAAGCTTTGGAGGTGAGCAATGTCAGCAAAGTCCATCTAGGTATCTGTGGCAATGCAAAGGCTTTATAAGTCTTTACATTTCTGTGGTAATGTAAAGGGCTGTTAATATTTTATGTATATTTTTAAGTTCCATTTTATAGCAGCAGATGACTGGTCTAAATGAGAATGACACCCATTCCCTTAGAGTGTGGCTCTGCTCTGCAAAATGACTGTTAAAATGGCTTCTGAGAGCCACATTCACATTGCGTGCCAGTAATTTTTATATGAAATATGTTCAATCTGCAAGTTAAAATTATTTCTCATGTACATCTGGAAACATGGAATCAAGATAGATTTTCTTCCTCTCCTCCATCATCTGCTGGGATAGAAATTATGCATGCCAGGCAATGCACTTGCTGACAGCTGTCCTATTGCTTTTGATGGGTTTGTGTCATTAGAACAAGTCTGAACCCTTTTTGAAGACAGGAATAGATACTGGATTACCTTGAAATAGGTTAGATTTGTTTGGGATAGGGAGAAGGACTGAATGGTAGTTCCTGATATCAGTGTTATGGTTGGCTTGCCATTCTCTATGCATTCATAACCTGTGGAATGTAGTGTTACAATTTTCTTCAAAGTAATTCTCCATGGATGTTGTTAGTAAAATACAGAATAAATTCATTCGGCGCTTCAGACTAGAAGAGTTGAGGTTATGGTTGATGAATACATAAAATATGTTTTAATTACTTGTTTGTTGTTCTGAGGGCATATAGTTTCTACAACAGTTAGAAAACAAAGCAGTAACTTTTTTTGGTCAGGACTTGAAATCTGAACAAAAGTGTTGCATGAAATCTGTCAAATTTACAGTCCTAGTTATGGCACTTAAAGGCATGGATCTTGGAATGAAGAAAATCACTTACAGATTTCTTCTAGAAATAAGACTCAGCTCCCACCCCTATACACTGGTGTAAAAATAGGCAGCTAGGGTTTCTCAGCATCAAAGAGGAATCTCCTTCACAGATAGGAACTGCTAAAGCTCACAAGTTCCTCTAGAAACTTTTGCTCTTTAATTCTACATAAATGTATTATAAATGTGGAGAAAGAAATTAGGGAGTCACAGAACTGCTGTTCAAGAACACCTTTAAAGATAAAGAAAGATTTGTATTTTAGGTATCTACAGCAGCAGTAAGGTTTACTTCATCTTTAATAATGTGTAAGAGCATCTGTATTTAATGGAAGCCTGCTCCTGTTAAAATTGATGGAAAATCTCTGTAATTCCAGTAGAACAAACAGGCAAGTGTTTGATAGAAGACTATATCACATAGCACATTTCATTTTGAACTCCTGCTGTTCCAATCACAGGACTATAGTTTGTGCAGTTTTGTATTTGTTTGAAGATGTGTGTAAGCTGTAATGACTTGAGGGTTTTGGCACTTAATTCCTCCCACTAAAATGCATGGGAGGAATTTTATGTTTAAACCAGAAAGATTTGAAAAATAATATAGTGAAGTGAAACTTCCTACATTTTCCATTTTGATGTTCAGCTGTAGGAGTAGCAAATTCAGTTTTAGTTTTGGAGGCATCAGTTTTATACCAAGAATGCACAGATGTGTATATATGTTTTTGTTGTGTTTTTTTCTTTTTTTTTTTTTTTAATAAGGAAAAATTAGTGGTTGAGGGTTAAGGTTACAGCCACTTCATTTGAGGCCTTAAAGGTGTCATAGTGACTTAAATTTAGATTTCCTGCGAGCTGAATGAGAGTGGATAGGCACCTATTATTGCCCAGGTGTCAAAAAGGAACAGAAGCAGTGAATCCCTGTTGCAAGTGCTTTTTCCAAACATGTGTAAAAATTCTGTGGATAAGGGAAAAAGCCATTCCTTGCTTAAGTCCATTTGAAAACTTCTCACAGGATCTTTTCTTTCTCCACTAACTCCCTAACATCAGAAATCTTAGTTGCTTTGCCAAAGCCAGACAACTGTGACAGCCTGGACTTTGATTACACTTAAGCCCTAGAAAACCCTTAAGGATTCATCCAGAAATGGTATTCGTATGTATCTAATTAAATTATATTACTAATATCTAAAATCAAGTAAGGGAAGTGATCACTAATCAAACAAAGTGAGAGTTAAGCTAAATGTAATCCTTGCTCAAGTCCTCTGTACAGGTCTGAACTTGATTCCTTTCATAATTCAAAGCAGAGCTTAAACATGTGTTCCAGGTTTTTTTCAGTTTTCACTTTCTAACAGTAATTTGCTATATGGTTTGCAAGCAGATCAGAGAATTGTTTAAAGAATCTAAAAAAATTATACTTAAAATGGAAGATAAGAGCAACCTTATTATGAATGGTAACTTTACTGCTGAGGCCAAAATTTGGCATGGCATTATGAAGTTGTTAGTAATAGTGAACTTATATTCCAGAGCGTGTGTTTGTACCATGTTTATCAGAATAATTGAAATAACTGTGTTTTAGGGAGCTGCCTCCAATTCTTAATATTTGCTGCTGCAAAAATACCAGGCTGGCAAGGCACATCAAAATAATGAATTCATTGACTCAGTCCATGACATCAGAACTCTTTCCTTCTAGTGAGCTCCAATATTACGCAGACAAAATCTTTTTGCATGTAGTGCCTCTAGACTTGTTCCACGGAGTATAGCAGAGGTTTTGTAGTACCACAGAATCATGTATGTTATAAAAGATCTCCAAGATGATCGAGACCTGAGTGAGAAACAGCATCCAGGACTCTCCACCCTTAAGGGAAAGGAGACTTATGTTGTGTGTTCTCCTACTTGTGGTTCCCTCTGTTGCAGTGGTGCCTGCAAATGCTGTAGCCAGTTCCCTGCATTTCACACACAGCCTAGAGAACAGCTACAGGTGACCTGCTGAAATATCTGCTTGCAGGTGCAGGCCCATGGGACTCTGTCCCATATTGAATGGCATTTTTGCTGCCTATAATGTTTCTGCTAGTGATGGAAAGTGTGGAAAGTAGCACATGACCACATGTTTTAGGCAATTTGATCCCTTCTCAGATTGTGAAACTGGGCTTTTCTCCCTTATTAGAAAGTATGGTTTCACTCTCATGTAATACTGCTTGGGAATGATAAAAAAGTGTTTTGCAGTTGTGAGGTACTATAATTGATGAGAAAAAAGGGTAAATACATTAGTTGCCTTACTTCTTTTCCTCTGTGTAAAAAGAGGGGCCCATTGTATACAGAGGTACAGTAGTTACCCTAGAAAGTTCTAATAACAAAGGAGCTGGGAAACCTAATTATGGCTCTTGAAATACCATCAGGCAGGGCTCAGGCAAAGCTTCTCACTGATTTTGGATGAAGACTTGCCATCTGAAATTGGTGGCGAAGCACAAGTCTGTGTTATACATGATACCTGTTTATACACCTCTGTGCCTGATTCATTGGATACATATATACTGCCAATACCTGTGCTCTCTAATTTAAACCATTACCAAAAGCATAAGCTGTGTGAAGAGCTTGATAGATGTGTGCTTAAAGATAATTATGCATTTACCGTGCTTTAATTCTGATTATTGTTTTCTGTCAGCAGACTTGATGTGTTAAACTATTTTAGCAGTATTTGTCATTATTCTGGCAAATCATTGCTGTAAATGAATCACTGCTGGATCCCATGAAATTCCAATACATTTTTTTCATTCTCCTGGGCTTTTATCCTTTGGGATTCATCTGTGTGTAAACTGAACGTGAAACCATTAGAAGCATAGGCTCAGCGATAGCTTGACTCACAACAACGTGGAGAAGAATGAAAATAATCAGCTGTGCATATTAATTGCAAAACATTATCAGTGATATTTCTCCCGTTTTACACAGATGTTTGAAATACTGCAACAAGTCCCATATTGGAATATGTTGGTTTTATTAACTTTGTCTTACCTTAATTATGATGCCTTTATTTTTTTTTCAGATCAGTGAATGGCTCTGTTTAAACTGCCAGATGCAAAGGGCGTTAGGAGGTGACCTAGCACCAGGTCATGGTCCTGGGCCACAGCCACCTACACCCAAACAGAAGACACCCATTCCACCTTCAACAGCTAAACCAACTCCCCAGCCACAGCCTGTTGAAAAGAAAGATGTTACTCCAAAACCTGATCCTTCACAGTTAGCAGATTCGAAAAAAACTCCGCCACAAAAAAAGCAAACACCCTTGCCTGGGTCTCCCCCTGTAAAATCAAAACAACCCCGTGCAGAGCCCACTGAGATCCCCCAGCAAACTGATGCCACTCCAAAATCTGATCAGGTCAAGGCAACGCAGGCTGAAGATAAGCAGAAACAACCCAGTGTACAGAAGCCTACGGCAGACACTGTATCTACCTCTGCAGCACCAGAGCAGAAACAGGATTTGGCAGGTCCCAGACCGCCAGCTCAACAGAAAGTGATGGACTCCCCAAAGCCAGAGCTTGCAAAGCCATCACAGGACACACAACCAGCTGGGGATAAACCAGATTCCAAACCTGTTCCACAAGTGTCCCAGCAGAAGTCAGATCCCAAGCTTGTGGCTCAGCCTGGGGCTAGACCAGATGCTAAAGCTCAAAAGCCTGTTGAGCCAACACAAACAAAAGATGACCCTAAAAAGTTACCAACAAAACCAGCCCCAAAGCCTGATACAAAACCAGCTCCCAAGGGCCCACAAGCAGGGGCAGGACCCAAGCCAGGGCCAGCACAGCCGGCACCTCAGCCCCAGCCACCTCAGAAAACTCCGGAGCAATCAAGGCGTTTCAGCCTTAATCTGGGAGGCATCACTGATGCCCCAAAGCCTCAGCCTACAACACCACAAGAAACAGTTACTGGGAAACTCTTTGGATTTGGAGCTTCAATCTTCAGCCAGGCCTCAAATTTAATTTCCACAGCAGGTCAGCCAGGGTCTCAGACATCAGCCCCGCCTCCACCCAGTCCTGCAGCAAAGCAGCCTCAGCCTCCAGCACAGCCGTCAGCCCCTCAAGCAGCCCCCAAAGAGGCTGGTCAGGCTCAGCCTCCTCCAAAAGCTGTTCCTGTAAAGAAAGAAGCCAAGCCTCTTACAACTGAAAAATCAGAACCATCGAAAGGGGATAGTGTTTTAACGAAAGGATCTGATTTAGAAAAGAAACCTGGTTTGGCTAAAGATAGGAAACCTCAGGCTGCTGAAGCTAAGAAACCTGATGGGCTGTTGGAATCAGAGAAAGCCAGCCAGCCTGAAATGTCTTGTCCCCTTTGTAAAACTGGACTAAATATTGGTTCTAAGGATCCCCCCAACTTTAATACCTGTACAGAGTGCAAGAAAGTTGTGTGCAATCTCTGTGGATTTAACCCAATGCCGCACATAGCTGAGGTAAGGTGATGGAGTCTGTACTTACCCTGTATTCCTACCTGCAGGCTCCCTGTGCTGTGGACACATAAATGGCTGATTTTTACTATTGAATTTTTAAGAAAGTTTTTTGAGCATTTCATCACCTGAGGTCTTTTAAAATTAAGTATCTGTGTTGTTTGACAGTCACTTGTCAGATAATACTTCTGGTGAATTTTTGGCATATTAAGTTGGCCTGGTGTAGGTGGTTGCTAGAGCTTTGAGACATAAGCATATACGGTTATGAACTCCTTGGAAATTGGTGCTACTATGACACAGCAAACTACTGTACTTTCAGTCTCTTGTAGGATAAGCTTCTATTTCATATACTTCAGTGTTGTCTGCTAACGTGTGCTTCTTTAATCACTGCGTTTGATTTTAAAAAAATATTGAATGAAGTAATGTGTTAATACTTAGTTACTGCCCTTCTTTCCTGTTTAATATATCCCTAAATTTATTCCATTAATCTCATTCTGGCTCTGGAGTCTTTGCATATGCTGATGTGATTATTAAGAAGGTTGAAGTTTGAGTGATACCTGTGTGGTGAAAGATGTAATTTTTTGGCATGAACAATGCAAGGCTCACAAAGTTACTTCATTCAAGACTGTAACTTTGAAAGTACTTTTTCTGGGATTACCTGAGCTACTTCTGTATAAAAGAATTACACAACTTATTTTTATCAGTTCACTCACGTTGCATGTTTTTATCCACTTCCTTTCTCCATGTAAAGTTTTTTGAGAAGGGGAGTGGAAAGCTTATACTAGCTTAATGGAAAGGTGGAAGCACATCTGACTTGCCCTATGAATTTGGCAAATTCAATTCAATAGAATCAGACCACCTAAAAATACTTGTGAGCATTTGAAATGTTGAAGTTGGTCTGTGCAGTACATGAGGACTGTGGTTGTTGTTGTTCTGCCTTTGAAATCTGAATGAATAAATGACAAATAACTGCCAGGGTTAAGGATATCACACCTCTGCCTTAAGGAGAGAATAAGTGTTGGAAGAAATAACACATTGCAGGGAAATTATTGCTCCTGTTGTTTGCATATGCCTTTTTTTGTGGATTATTTTCTGGAATATTCTACCATTTGAGAGGTCTTTGTCCTACTATAATAAGCACATTTTATCCAACACATGAATATATTATCTAATGTGTTTGTGATCATTTAGGTCAGAAGGAAAGGTCTGAAAATGCAGGAAGATTGATCAGTGATTGAAAATTTGGGTTCAATTGGATTTTAACATTGTTTATGCACTGAATACCATCAAACACATATACTCCATCATTGTCCAGTTGTGTGTACACACACACAGACACACGCACATGCATATATGGGCTTAAATCTGAGAAATGTATATGACTTTTTCCAGAGGCACTCTAGTATGCGTACACAGAGTACCATGGAAACAAGATGTGTCAGTTCTGGTGAAACACTGCTCAAATGACAACTACGCAAGTGCTGGTGCATGACTTGCCTTATTCCGAATTGACTTCGTTGTGATGGTGTGGGACTGTCTTGTGGTGTGCAGACATGTTACTTGCATTTCTTCTGGTTAAGAGGAGAAGGCTGGTACTCTTTCTGGTTTTCCATCACTGTTTTCTCTTAGAAGATTCTCTCTGTTTCTCTTCTTTGGAATATGCAGAGCTTGAAATATGGTTGATTTTCTTTAGTCTGACTTCCTCATGCCTTTCTTTTTCTGTCTTTTGCCTCCTGCTTGGATTTTCTTTTTTCTCATACTACACATTTCCACCTCTGTCCACATTTGCTGTCTTGCCTTCTTTTTTCCAGTCAGTTTTGCTAAAAAGTGGCAACTTACTTTTCCTTCACAATAGGAGGTGGTTTGCTTAGCTGAGGGCATCCTGACTTTCCTTTTCATAAAGATTGGACAGACAGAAGAGGGAGCTCATTCTTTCATCTTCCAAATGAGCTGTGTAAATAATGTATTTACCCTCAGATAACAGTTCTGTCTCTGGATGCACGGTATACAGTATATACCTTTTACCTAGCAGAAGCATGATGGTGAGCAAATAGTTTATGCTCACTTTCATACTGTTTTCCTCTACCATATTCTTCTAATGTATTCAGTACAGTCTTGGAGATTTTATTTACTTGTCTCTTTTTCTTTGGGGTTAGGAAGGAGAAATAGAAATTTATTTTTTTTTAAATTGGTCTTTCTGGTGGTTTTTTACCTACTTCTATTCCTATACTGTGCATTCAGATAAAAAAATATAATTTCAGAAGCTACATGTTTTCTTGGCCCCAGAAGTAATTTTGGATGAGCAAACATAATGCCTGTCTTAGTTTTGCTTTGGACCTGCAGATGTATCACAGTTATTCTGAGAGTTGCTTAAGTATTGTCTGCATGTTCATTCCTCAGTAATGGCTGAGTGAGTGGAGTGTTATTGAACCCTTGTTGCCACCAAAGCTGATATTAGGCTGCGTGATGAGGATCAATCCAATGGAACAGGGAAACCAGTGTTTCACTGCCAAATGCAGAGGAGCATCTAAACCCCATGGGCACTTCCACCTTAAGATCTCGCAGCAGGGAATTTTTTCCAGCCAATGTGCTGCTGTACTGCAGACATGGCTGAGAGTACTTCTAAGGGAAGAAAATGCTTTCTTGCAGTGCCAGTTGTTTGTTCTTGCCTGTATGTGACAGAAATAACTTTCAAAAAAGTCTTTAAGCTCCTGCAAACAGTCAGTCCTCTAATAACCCCTCTACTGCAGAAAATAGAACTAGACTCTTACCTAGTGAAGTTTCCTTCAGTGAAACTGTTTTGATTTGTGCAAGCAGAGAATTAGGCTAGAATACTTTTCCTTAAAATGAGTTTACTGTTCTTTTTCTCCCTGATTTGTTGATCCAACAATCAAACAGTCATTTACTTAAATGATAATTTATCCATGATGCAAACAGCGACAAATGATTAAATAAATAACGCTTGATAGATTTTTAGAGACCCACAGGACCATGGGAGCCCTAGTGCATTAGCAGACTCCTTATTCTGCCATTTGCTCAATGGGGAGGACTACTGTTTACCAGCACTGTAATTAGCTTTCTACCTCAGGTAGTTTGAAGCAGCTCTATTTTTAGTAACAAAGCACAAGATCACAACTGCTGAAGCCAGAAATGAAATGTGTGGCAACGACCATTTTGTGCATTTAAAACTCAGTGAATTGTTCAGAATATTGAGCAGGAATGGAGATGCTTGTCTATAACGTTATTATGTATGAAGTCAGGAATATAGAACCTGTGATAAATTAATGCAGTAATAAAATCTTTTTAAAAAAAGATGATTTAAAAGCTAAACTAAGGAAAAATAAAATAATCCATATTTTTAGATTCTGTATGGGCAATATGAAAGGATAACATCTTAATAGAGTCACATCATGAACAGAATGAGCTGAAAATATGAAGTGTGTATATGTGACCATGCTAATGGATTTAATCTAATAGAACTGCCAGGAGAACAACAGAAGCACTTTTTAGTCTACTGATATCAATAAAATTATGTGGAAAGGTACTAGGAACTAAAGAATGTTCCATGTGTGAAATAAATTACTGGGGCTACAGAAAGGAGAGAATTGTTTTGAATGATGGAGAAGGACAGGGAGGACCGGAGAAGGGCAGAAAAGACACCATATCTCTGACTTGTTATGGATTTTTTTGTTTGAAAAAGATGTAATCTGTTAGAGATGTGATCAGAATAGATAATATGACCAATTTTTGAGTGATGATTCTCAATATGTTTATTACAGCATATATAGTCTGTATGAATTTTTATACATTTGTAGATACGATGGCAGGAATCTATAAAGCTTGGTGGTTTTTGGCCAAAAATCTATATCTTTATATATATTTTAAAAAATATAAATAGATGTATTACTTGCCAAAATAATTTACATTTTCTTCTGATAACTCTTTTTCACACTCCCGTTTGTTAGATCTAACTAAATAAATACATTTTTCTTGTCCCCACATACTGTGGAGAGATGGAAAAACAAAAATAGAATTTTTTTTTTTTTTTTAAATAAATAAGCATAGTGCTATCATTAAACGCCATAGTATTATAAGGTAAAAAATTGGGACCTTGCTTTTCCAGTAGGAACTTCCAGAAGGAGCAGTAAATAGCATTGTGGAAGTGATATAAGATGAAGGGAGCAATTTTGTGGTGGCATGGTGTCATATACCTGGATACATCTTGGGTTTTTCTATGTCCTCTCAAAATCCTGCAGAAAGGGTACTGGCAAAAATGAGTGAGCACCCAGTGTAAATAATTCTGCTAGATTCTGTTTTTCAAAGAACTTCGCTGATATGTGAAATGGAGTGAGGCCCTGAGAAAGTGTGACCTGATATTCAAGATCCAAAAGTAGCCTTTAAAATATATTTTAATAAAACCCCAAAACTATACTAAGTAAATCAAACCCTGCTATTGAATGCCCATATGTGCTTTGGACTTCTTAAAACAAGTCTGCAGCAACATTATAAAGTAATAATCCATCTATTATTCTGATGAAAATCCCTAAAATAGTATACTGTGTCTGAGAAAATAGTATGCTGTGTCTGAGGTGACACCCATTGCCTATCTTTATTTAATCCACAGCTCTGTACTGTCATGTATTTCCTACTTCAAAAATCTCAGACCACTCTGTGAACTGTCAGGTTTAGATCCTGTAAGAAATTCCTATCTTTTCCCTTATGTTTGGTGTTGAGTTGTTTTGGAAACAGATGGTGTCTGGGAAACACAGTGAAGAAGTATTTGCACTAAAGACACAAAGAGAAAAACAACCACTCCTTTCAATTGCATAATTTATCTTTTCTGCTTCTTCCCTCTCCCTTTAAGGATCCTTTTAAAATTTTGATTGTAAGAAAGTGAATGCTATTACTGTTTAATAAAGTAACTAAATAATACAGAACATAATAGGCTAAAACAATGTACTTCCTAACATTTATAGAAATTTTACCCATTAAATGACAATTCTTTATAATTGAGAAAATATTAAAACTACTCCTAATTATTATTTTGAAAGATAAAATCTGGCATTGAATAACAGAGTGCTTGTTAGATGATAAAAACCCCACTATATTTCTTGACTGTCAAAATGAAATTATTTTCACTCCAAATTAGGTATCCTACTTTTCTGTTTAAGTTAGTCAATATGCATAATAATAAAAAAAAAACCTAGAAATATTTTTTTAAAGCAGAATGACTTACCTCTTCCATTTTTCCTGTAAAACACATATATTGTGTATATATGGAATGGGAGGGCTAATATGGAAAGACTGTGATGGTTGATTTAGTTAAAACTGAACACAGATAAGTATTTTTTATAAAATTTAATGCCTGAATTCACTTTTTAAATAAGGTTGAAGAGCTTAAGCTTCATCAACAGAGCACGATTTCTGGTATTCACATTTGCAGAGGTACTTAAACGCTTAAAGACAGACAGATACTTGTAAGGATGTTAGCAGCTCGTGTCCTTCTCTGATACTTCACCTAAAACTGTTCCAAAAAACCCAGCTTTGTCCTCATGATTTTACAGGTCTTCCGTACTTTTGTCCTCTGCACATGGCTTGAGCTGTTCCTTTGGAGCAGTGTCTAGCTTCTGGTTCAGGCCCTTTGGAGTGCAGACATGGAAACCTCTTTTGGAGTCTGATTTTGGTGTGTCTTTGAGAAGAGTTCAACCAGAGGCTGTACTGCTTGGCATTAGGCAAACCAGCCACAGTTACTTTAATAAATGACAATAATAATAAAGCCTGCTTATGGTCAAGTGCGATGTGGTGGTGGTTTGCCAAATTTATTTCTTCTTCAATGATATTATATGCAAAATACAGATCTGCAAATAGACAGCTGACTTCAGGACTCTCATCCTCAGCTCAGGCCTGTTCCTGCCATGGTACAGCCAGGCTTCTTGTCTCCCACTTTCCTCCAAGACCCCACAAGTCTGCACTCAAGTTTCAACAGTGAACCACTGCATCCAGATAACTATTCAGTACATGTGCTGTGGTGGTTTTGTTTGAATTCCCCATCACTGTAGAGGGAAACGAAAATATCCTTTCTTTCTCACAACTTTCTCTGAACAGGTGTCCTGCAGTTCAGTAGGGCTGCTTGGTCTAGAGCAAATAGAATGCAATTTCATTTTTTGGCAGTCAGGTTTTGATGGTTATTTCTAAATGTGATCTTGGGACAAAATTTGAAAGCAAGGCATCTTAGATCTCCATGGTTATTAGTCAAGGTATTAGTTACAAGATTGCATTCTTGTTACTTTTCCTGTTCAGTATTTATGACCATAAAATTAGGTTTTGTTTTTCCCCCTGAAATTAAACACAAGGAGTGAAGATTGGTCTCATTCCTCAAGGTAATAGTGTGACCTTTGGAAAGACTAATACCATGATTAATTGCCTGCTATTTGTTTTCTTTTTTCTAGCCTCTAAAATACAGGGTTCCAAATTACCTCTCTGAACAAAGGACTCCATTGAAACCAATGTGATATAGACATAAAGCCATCTAAGTCCAGATGGCTTTTATTAATGCTGGTACTGGCCAGTGATAAGGTGAAATCCAAAGGGGTGTCTATTGCAGCACTGCTGCTGGCACACAGCTCCTGTCTATCTGGCTATTTTTTATCCACTTGGGATTTACTTGCAATGAATTCTTTAATTACATACATTTATTCCATCTTAGATGCCTTTGCATTTTTGAAAGAAAAAATACTTAGGTGAGTGATTAATCCAGAGCTTCCAGTGTTGATTCTTGTGCATGGTTTATTTTACTCCTGTACTGATAGTTTATAGACTAGTGTATTAGAGACAGTCAAGCTGGAGACACAAATCTAAAAGAGATTATCAGGAAAATTACTGGCCTGGCCTTGAGCCAGGTGATTTTCTACTCTGTTACTTCATTAGAAATTTGGTTGGTGTCCCATTATCAAATAAGCAAGAAGTCTTTTGAAAGCTAAGCTGGTATTGATTGTTTGAATTTTTCTATTCAACTTTATAATAGTAGTTTAAAGATAAATACCTTTATCTCAATAAAATAAATTAATATTTTTCTCTTCCATTACAGAAAAATACATTTTTGTTCATGTTTTAGAGAGAAAAAAATGCTTCATTTTGAAACTTTAAATATTGGTGTGAGATTTAGTTAATTTCAGTGTAAGACCCAATGACCCACTTCCAGATTTTCTTAAGCAAACAGACAAAATCTAATGTATGTTAAGTGCCTCAATTTTTTTTTTTTTTTTTTTTTTTGGTGCCCAGTTAAGATATTACATGCTATATGATAACATTAATGATATGTGGAGACATTGTCATAACTTATGTGACCATAAAAATATAAAGCATTTAACTTTTCTGTAAGAACCCTTACATAGTTTTGGTGTTCTGATAGATTTCCTATACGGATGAGCTTCAAATGAATTTTTTTTTTTAATATTCTGGGAATATGATGAGCTGGTGCTCTTCCAAGGACCAAATGATAGAGTAACATTTTGAAAAATATCTGAGGATTTTATATATCTGAAACCAGGAATATTTTCCTTGAATGTTTGTTAATGTGATTGACTGTAGTAGGACAGATAGATGTTGTAATATTTAATAAAATTCTGAAAAGACAGTATACTGTCAATTTAAACTTTTGAATACATTTTGTGATCTCATTTCTTGAAGAACAAAGCTCTTTATGTTAAAGAAGTTCCAATTCCTGCATATATTAAAAATTTCATGTCATATTTCTTCTGACCAAAAGCTGAATGTTTATTACACCATGACGGTATATTAAAAGAAAGGTCATTATTTCACACAAAGAAATTCTAAAAATCACTACTGTGGGGTAATTTTAAACTTAATGGGATAGCATGAGCGTAATCAAAGTCATTTTGCAATGAATTTTATCTGCTTGCAAGTAGTGTGACCAGCTGTAAAAATAAACCTTTTAAAGGTAAAGGAAGAGATGAAATGAGCAAGGGGGGGCACTTACCTGATATCTGTTTGTATTCTACACATAAGTATTTCTCCCAGAGCAATGGAAAGAATGTGTCATTTGAGGAGACAGGGCCCAGTAATTATTTTTAGTAATTCTGAAACACATATAGTTCAGTGGACCAGAATGAGAACAAACCTGGCTTTAGATTTAATGTTATTTATCTATTAAATTGATTTCTCTAGTATTACTAAGAGTAAGGATGGAGGCTGAGGGGAGCCTAAGCCATTATATAGTAGTGGAAAGGCGATTAGATTCATGCCAGTAAGCTGCTGGCGATGCTGTCTAGCAACATTTGAAACAGGAGGTCACAGACTGATGTTGAAGAGGGGGATTAGCTGCTGCTGAACTCTTCTGGCTCAATTTTGCACAAAATGCTGTTGACTTGGGGGGGAAGGGGGAACAATATATATTTTTGCATCACTATAAAATAAATGTAAGAGCCAGTAGGCTGTATCAGACCAGAGCACTCTTTGTGAAGAATGATGAGGTTTATTAGTGTCCCATCTGTGTTTTGGAGGTTAATGAAATTACTTAGACAGTGAGGTAACTTAGGCTTCTAAGGACAAGACTTGAAAGACCATCTGGTGGTCTTCTGTTTTTAGTATTTCTAGGTTAGTATATTTCTTTGTTGTTGTTGGTATTTTTTATTTTTATTTTAATTTTCTTTTTCCGTAGCAAACAGCCATTGGAAATGATCCAGTTGTCATGTACAGAGATTAGAAATTGAACATATGAAATCTTGTCATTATGTATGCTATTTTAATGCATGTAGATACTTTTTTGAGATTTTGTGGTTACCCTAATAATTGTGCTAAAGACTCTAGATGTCTTTATATAGATATATATATATTTTTTTTTTTTGAGATTTCTGGCCATTTTCCTGACATCCATAAGGAGTATATTGTTGTAATTTATTTGGTTTTACAATGGTATTCTCATAATTGCACACATTTGCAAATACAGGAGTACACTGAAGATGTTTACATAATTCTGATCCTCGTCAGTAACTGTCAACACAAATATCTGAATTTTTTTTGAAATGTCACTTCTGTAACTGATCTTAAGTTTTGTATCTTCCCTTTTATTTGAGAAGAAAAAGATGTATTTCTTTCTAACTGCTGACAAACTCAGCTATTGTCTTCAGGATACTGCTTAATAACTATATTTTTGTACATTTGGAGCATGATATTAAGTCCTTTATTGTCTGAAAAAGCTGTCAGAGATGGCTGTTCTTATTCCCCACCCTCTCCCAAACCAACATACCAACTCTTAAATGTCTATGTAAATATTATTTTCCCACAGCAATTCATGAAGTATTGAACTCTGACATAGTACAGGAAAACCAGCCTGGGCACATATCCAACTTTAGATGCTCTCTTCTTGCTTTTGAATTAAAGTAGGAAAAACGTGGAATATTTCAAATATCTGTTATTTCTTACGTTTTTGTACTGAAATATGCACTAAATATTTTGTTTGCTTGAAAGTCAAATTGACACTGAAAATTGGCTAAAACAGTAACGTTTCAACATATTCTACCTTCTGGCTCTTGTTTTTTGGTGTTTTGTAAAAGAGTTTTCTATTTTTCTTTTAAAATCAGAAGTGGACATTGAATTAAAGTTTCAGCACTATCTCTAAAAAATTTGGATTTTTGTAAAGTTTAATTTTATCCATAGAAAGACAAGAACTCAGAATAAAACCAAATTGTGCTTAGAATTTTGTTTTTATTTTTATTGGTGCAATGTATTTTCTGCTTAATGTGGCTCAAGGTTGATGTCATGGTATGGCATTTGTAAGACTGAGGACGTGTAGGCTTTGTACTCATAACAGAACAAGTTAAACAGGACTACCTCTTTCATGGGCTTCTGTACGTGCACCTTTGTGCTGACCTACAATGCACTTCTGTTTTTCCTGAATCAGTCTGAGCCAAGAACACTTGTATTGTGCTGTGTAGTGAATTTTTAAAGTAATGTGCCCAATATAGCTGAGACTCAATTACACTGTGTCGTGGTTCGACTCTGGCCAAATGCCAGGGACCTACGACGTTTGCTTTCTATGCCCTTTCCTGCTGCATTTTTGCAGAGGAGAGGACTCAAACTAACACAAACACACTAAACTCATGAGTTGAGATGAGGCAGTGATGGGGAGGGGACGCACAAAAACATGAGCAAACAGGTGAGGGACTTAAGTTGCAAAGTGATTTATTAACCTAACAGAGTCGGAGGATAAATGAGAGGTAAAAATAAGCTTTTAAGACACCATTTCTTTACTCACCCCCCTTCCCTCTTAAGACACTGTTCCTCAGCTCACCCCCTCCCCTCCGTCAAACAACCAGCAGCTCCNGTAGTGAATTTTTAAAGTAATGTGCCCAATATAGCTGAGACTCAATTACACTGTTATCCCAGACCTCTAAAGAGGAAGAGCACTGCCATTTTTCTTCTATATCACCTATCAGCAGAAGGAACTCCTGATCAAAATGTGATCCCTCATTTGATTTGGCATCCTTTAAAATACTTTAGCTGTGCTGCTTTTTCTCCAGACCTGTATGAATTGTGTTAGTGCTCTGCCACCCTTCACATGACAAATCTGGTCAGTGTTTGTTTCATGAGGTGCAATGAACACGCATTGTAGCTAAAGGAACTAATGTTTGAATCCATAATGTTTTGTAATTAGTTACAGATATAATTAGAGGCTTCACTGAAATTCATACTTATCCCTTCCTTTCTTTAGTATGCTATTGGTAAGTGGAATCAAGGAAGGTTCAGCTTTAATATGGTGAATTGGCTTGTTCCTGGTGTTGGTCTAAGGTATGATGCACTTTCCCTGATGAGTTCCTTAGGCACATTTGAGTTTGGTCCTTGACTTTCCAGGATGAAATGAAGATATATATGATCTTCTAAGTATCTGTGTGTACCTGTAATGGGCAAGGTGAAGCTCTTTCTACCTAAAAACCAGAGTAGATAATCCTGGCCAAATCCCTGCCCAAAACAGGGTAAATTGAAGCAGGTTTCTTAGGGCCAATTAGGGTTTGAGTGGTTCCAGACTTGGAGACTGCAACCTCTTTAGACATCCATTGGCCACCTTCCTTTTTTTTTTCAAGTATCTTATTAAATGAATATTTATTTGAGTGAATTGAATCCAAATGAATTTAAATTAATAAATGAAATGCCTAATATTTGAATTTATGTTCATTTGGAATTATGTCCATTCATTGGATACCATTGAGGAGACTGACTTTATCTTCTCTTCACTCTCCCCCAACTAATTGTACACATTGAGACAACCTTCCTGAGCCTTCTTTTCAGGCTCATTTCTTCCAGTTCCAGCTCTCTCAGCTTCTCCTTGTATGAGTGATACTCCAGTCCCTTGATCATCTTCATGACCCTTTACTGGACTTGTTCCAGCATTTCCATGTCTCAATGTTACTGGGAAGCCAAGAACTGGACAAAGAACTCTCCCACCAGTACAGAGTATAGGGGGATAATTGTCTCCCTAGACCTGCTAGCTATGTTCCTAATGAAGACAGCCCAGGATGTTGCAAGTATTCCAGCACGGCTTTTGCCCAATGCCTCCCCTTATTTTCATACCGTGCTCCAGGGCACAGGACACACATGTTGTGCCTTACAGCACCACGGCAGCAGGGTGGAGTGAAGCACTTTGCTGTAAACACAGCTTACAGATATTGTTAAAAGTGACGGGGTCCAGAGGACACCCAGATCAGCCCATGCTAAGGAATAATAACTTTAAACTGATCCTTCGTCCCTGTATATCAGTGAACTTCACACAGACAGTGATTCTATAAAGTGCAGATTTTGGATTACTGTTATATATCTACAAAATATGTCCTAGCAGATATTCTCCATGGCAGATGTATATTGACTTTCCAAAGATATATTAACAGATTCAACAGTAAAAGGTTTTAGAGGAAAGGAATGGTTAGGAGAGAATCCAAGCTAAAATTTCATAGGATCCAAGAGCTGAACTTTGAATCTGATCTGTATATCTGGAATGTTTATATTTGAATCAGTTCAGCTAAATGCCACTTTCTACTTTCTCCTTCTCCTAAATCAACTTCTTGTCCATACATGCTGAAAGTTGTTGTTTGTATTTGAAATTATGCTATTTTCTTCTATTAACTCTGGATCTCCTCTGTCTTGTCATCTTCTACATTAAAGATTTCTGTGTTTTAAGTGTCTCTTTTTGCTCCAAGGCAGCAGAGTAGAAAAAAATGCAGGGTTAATGAGGTAACCTCATTAGTTAGAGACTGGTTTTCCAGTTTCAGAACTTCTGTTATTGCATCATGAATCAGTATATACATTTTCTAAAGTGCAAGGCTTTAAACGCACTCTGCAATTTACAGGCCTTTGAAGTATGCTGCAATGAAAATTTGTTCAGTAATGATCTATTTTCTGAATCTATGCATGTGAAAACAGTTAATCTTTATGTTCCATAGGATTTATGAGGTGTTTCATGCTCTTAAATAATGTTTTGTTTGGATGACTTGTCCATATAGAATTCATAATTCTCTACAAGCGTATAAGCTATATTTTTGATCTAAATTTGCTGTTTAAAAATAAGTAGTTATTTGCCTTTTAGATCAAGGGATATGACATCAGAAATTATGTGTTATCACTAGAATGAAATTCTGCTAGAGTAGATATTATAAATTCATAATTAGTAGCAAACAATTATTGATATATTGTAATTATAAAAGGAATCAGGGTGAAATGTTTGGGTCTTCATCATTATGCAGGATATAATTTTCAGAGCTTGTCAAGGGAAATTTACTCTAATTTTCTTTCTGAATCTGAAGCAATGGTAGTGACTATTTCTTGGATGGCTTTTTCCCCTCAGTTTGCTTTATTCCAATTGACTCATTTTGTTCTTATGACTTGGATTAATTCTGTGTGCATTGCAGGGTATTAATATTACTTTTAATTAGTTTTCTATTGCTTACATAGATTGTATAAAAAGTGGCCTCACAGTCTGTGAGGAATCATTGAACAATGCATTGAAAAACGTTTAATTCCTTTCAGTACTAAAGTTTGTATGTCTGTAGTAAAAAACAGGAGAAATCAATGTGTCCTTGCAATGGAGATTCAGTTTCCTCTGCACAGGTTCCTCACTTTATGCATTGGAATCTTATTTATGCAACTCCTTCATTAAAAAGGAAAAGGAATGCCAGTAGATTGACACCGTTTTAAGAAGGTTTGAATTTTTAAGTACAAAATACGTACTTGCTGATGAAGTAGGGTCAGGTACTAATTGTTAGAAACTAGTCATTCCCCTGGCACACCTTCTAAGACCTTTCACATTTTTGAATGTACCTTACGTGTGCAGTTTCTGTTCACACAACAAGATTTATTTCTGCTGACAGGTATCATCTGCTGTTTCATTGTCGTCACTTATTTCTCTGCGCTTGACTTCAAGTGTGTTGCACTAAATTTTTCTGAGAAGAGATACATCTTGAATTTTGTGTTTGAAACACTAGTACTGCTATAGTATCATTCCCTTCTCTCCACCTTTTATTTTCAGCCATTTAAAGCAGTCATTCTTATTGCCTGTTTTCCACTTGATGGAGGAGTTAAACATGTGAACATCATATTTAACTACCAAAAAGTAGACACATTTTTTAAAACATTAGGAGAAATGAAACAAGGCAAGTAGAAAGAAGGTGCTGACAGAAAGATGATGATTTGCAAGTTACTGCAATAAAAACTAATAAGTCCAGTTAGCAAAAGTGTATTTCCTTCCAGTTATATTCCTTATCTCTTCTGAATGTACCAAACCAGAAACCAGTGCTTCAGCATGGAAGAATATGGCAGATGGAATTATTTCTATGCAAGTATTAAAAAGAAGGGCTCTACATTATCTGTGTCATGATTTAGTTTCAGGCTTCAGTCCCTATGCTGTCTATTCTTAGCATCATAAACCGTAATGGAAGTATTTAAAGATTCAAATGCATAGATTCGTGCCGTGTATCACTTCCTTATGTATCTGCAGATGGTGTGTATATTTTTGCATATTGGATTTTATGATGACTAAAATACATTTGATGGGGTAAATGTAGGGGAGTGCAAAGATTCATTGCAAGTGATTAATTCAAAGACTTATATGACTTTTGTAAGCCATTTTATTTCCAATGAAGACTGACTCATTACCTTACTTTATCACTACTTCTTTTTAACTTTGATGAATTTTTTTCCTTGTTCAGTCAAAAAGGCTGGGAGTCTGATCTATTAAATGCTTGGATGCTTGATGTTGAAGGGGTTGTCTATGTATGAGCAGAATAAAATGAAGACCTTGTAATACATAGAAAGAGAATACAGGAGGTCCGTTTTTCAAAGGTTTTTGATTCAGACTCCAGATGAGCACTCCAATGTAATTCCAAGTGAGGCAAGTGAAAGCAGTGTATGTTTGAATTATGCACAACCTGCAAATATAAAGGCAGACAGTGATACCATCACAGGAATGGATTTCAATGATCAGTCACAAGTTGATCAATTCAATTAATCAGGTTTTTTTCCCTGGGCTCAGTGTAGTTTAAAAGTTACAAAGTTTTCAAACTCACTTCTGAGGCCTTCCTCACACTTTCCAGTTTTTAAAACTTCTTCCCACAGGAAGCTACTAAAAGGGAAAGATGATTTTGTAAGTGTTATCAGGAGAGTTCTCAGCAGGAGAATTGTCTTAAATTTTGTATTGGCCTTCATTCTTCATCACAGGTGGAAAATTTATGGAACCAACAGCTTGTAAACCTGACAGATGTGTTTAAGCTATTATGGAGTGTGCATGAAAGGAAAGTGAAGGCACAGATCAAGTAATTTATTCTGTATTTGTTGCCCCATGAGAAGGAGATGCACTTTGCCCATGGAATTCCACAGTATCTACTCTTGTGAGAAGCTGTCTGCCAGCATAGTCCTATTAAGCTGACTGAAGTAATGTGGAAGGTGAGATAAGGGAAGGAGTTACAAGACAGTGATGTCTTTTAGAAGAAAGGAGTTTCAAAATTAATCAAATAGCTAACATAAATGTCACTTTCCTTGATTTATTTCTCAGGAGTTGATGGAAATGACTCTGATTTCAGAGAAGCTGGCGTTGCTCAATCAGAATTATGTAGCAACTGTTCAAATCAATAGAAATATGTTTCTTGGTTTTAGCAGATAGTGTTGTCTGACAGGATGTGACTGAAATAAGTCAGCCTTAAGAAATAACAGTAGCAAATACCAGTTTTCATGCTTGCTTTCTGTCTCTGGGGATATATTTTCATAGTGGCATTTAGGATTTTAGCGCTTCATCTTCTAAACTGATTAGCTAAGTGAGAAACTTTGGCTCTCAGTAGGTATTTCCAGATGTGTTCAAAGACACGGCACTAGAACATTACTTAAATTGGTAGTTTTTCAACTAAATATTAATTCACCAGGCTTAGAAGGATTTTCAGGAAATTTCAGAAACTTACATTTCAAGCCTTATTTTTGCAAGTAAAAAACTTTCACATGAGTAATCTGATCTCCTTTAGCCTTCTGGTTATGGGTAGGATGATGCTGTGTCCCATTCTTTTGAGAGTGACTTATTCTATAAGGAGCTCAGTTTGCTTGACTGAACTTTTCAAAAAGAAAGAGAAAGCTTATTAAGAAGGTAGGTGACAAATTTCATTCTTCCTGAGTAAAGACCATTATGATAAACTAAATCCTTTAAGAAGGTGACTAATGTACAATAATTTTAAGTGATGCATGCTGGTTTTTCATGGTACTACACTATGTGCGTAGATGTGGAAGTTTGAAAATATGTAATTGGTTTGTGATTAGAAACTTCAGTGGCATGCCTACAATTGCTACAGTGAAATCCAGAAAATATATCCTAGGCAGTTCTACACAATTGCTCAGTACTTTTTAAATCTTGTTTCAGGCTTTTCCAAATGTGTAATTATTTAATTTGAGGAGAAGAGGGTTGTTTTTTAAGACAACGGAGCATGTTTCATATAAGAAAATATGTTAAAATAATTTTATTCTCTGCATATTATTGCAAGGAGGAGAAAAAGATTACAATTTGAAGTAGAAATGTGGAGGAATGGCATCTTGAAGCAATATTACAGTGAAAGAGCATACTGAAGGCATAAATTTTGCAGAGCACCTGTGTCTCTATAGATTGCTGAATCTGAATAGATCAGCAAGACAACCAAGAGTCTGAGTCAATGCTAATATACATTTATCATTTATGCTTCCATTTGTATTAGCAGTGATGCTACTGAATCCTTTGCTATCAATTCTGTCAGCAGTCAACATGACCAGGCTCTGTAAATTAAAGGTGTTGACTGTGCCAGCGAGACCTCATTGATGAGGGGTGCAGTGCTGCAACATCTGAACAGGGCAAGTAGAACAGGTGGGACATGGGATGTTGGAAAACTACCACAAACATTTAAATTGCAGACACAGTGACTGAGGTTAGAAGAGACATTAGTAGGTTATCTAGTCCAGTTCAAAGTAGGGTCTGTTAGCCACACCAGGTTGCTCAGGACTTTGTTTTGAAGGCCTCCATGAACAGAGGTTTCATAACATGTGTGGGCAATTTATTCTAATCCTTCAAAGTTCTCGTGGTGAAAAAAGTTCTTCATATGTATTCAGTTTAAATGTATATCTGCAGTTTCTTGTCCTCTCAGTGGGCATCACTTTGAAGTGCCTGGCTGTCTTCTCAATGATCTCATACGTAACCTTTGGTTTCTGTTAGTCTCCTGAAGCAGACTGCTGCATTCTGAACCATTCCCTTTCCCTCCTCTTCTCCTCACAAGGGAGTTTCTCTAGCCTCTAACCATCTTTCTTTCCTTTTACTGAGTTGTCTTCAGTTTGTCACTCTTTTTTTGGTACTGGGAGAATGATAGTGGATGCAGAGTGTTAGATGCAGTCTAATGACTACTGGGTAAAAGTTCTCATTTACATCTACTGGCTATGGGCCTTTAAAAACAGCCCAAGGTGCTCAGATGTTCTTTCTAGCCAGCGTGCCATATCCACTATGTTTAGCAGTGGGCCCATGTTTTTCTTGTCCAGACCTTTTCTTGCACATTTAGCACAGAAACTATTCTTGTTGCCCTTGATGTCCCTTGCCAGTTTCAATCCTAGCTAAGCTTTGCTTTTCCTAGGCAGATGGCTGTGCAGTGTTTCTAAATTCCTTCTCTGTATCCTGTCTAATTAGAAAGCTGGTTCTGGAGTAGAGGCAGGGTTCAGAGGTCCAGGCATCCTATTCCATGTGTATTGCTCTAATGCCATAATCTTACTGCAAACACTATATGCAGGAATATTTTGGAAGACAGCTAGCAAGCGCAAAGAAATACAGAAATACACCCTTTACAGTGGTCTTTGGGGTCAATGTTTAAATATAATAATGCAAACTTTTTTGACAGTCTCCTGGTCCAGTCATGGATTGTGCCTGTTATGGCAGTTTATATTTCTGATAACCATAAGAAACCGTCTCAGCTTCTGGGAGATGATAAAGCTATTGCCACTGTGAGTCAAATTTACTTGAAAGTTAATGCAGTTGTCCATCTAAACTTTATGATAATGTCTTGTTCTGTGCTGAGCTACTTGGCACCATTGTATCTTTCACATTTAATAAAGATATATTCATCTTCAACTTTATTTTATGTAGGAATTGCCAGACTTAGCATATCAACACATTGCATTGTATCATTGCTATGAGATCGGGTTGGTTTACCATAGCAAAGAGTTTGTCCTTCAATATTACAAATAGTGTGAGTTATTGTGTTTATCACTACTCATAACAATACCTATTTTCCTATTATAATATATGATTAAAATTCTGACAGATGTTCCAAGGTTGCCTGACAGAGGTGTTACTACATGTTACTATTTTAAATGACTGCTTATTTGCATTTATTCTTTCATTATCTCTAATAGATCATGACATAGCATAGTGGGGGGAAAAATTAAGTTAAACCAATGTTGTGAAAGAGACAGTTTTAATGTGGTAAACACAAAATTATCTTGACAAGCCGAAGAGACTCTGTAATATTCAACTCTACAGCTCATTTTTAGGAAAGGAAAAAAAAACCAGCTTCTTTAAACCCTAATACTTTGATGTTTAGTGAAGATTTAATTTTTGTGTAAGCTGCAGAAGGAAGCATTTATGTATTACTGGTCTGTAGGTATCGTTTGAATAGAAGTTTTTATTTCTGTGTGCATTGAGTGTATATTTTTATTTAAAAATAATTGGTTTAAATCCCGGATTAGAATCAGTCTGAGGGGCTGGATTATGTGTAATAGGCAGAAGCAGTGACATCCGTGGTCTTTTTTGTAGAAGTCTGTGACCAGTCTAGCTCTGTTTGGCTGAAACTACTGACTTGGAGTAGGAATGAAATATTCAGTTAGGCTCCAAAGCTGAGTGTCTTCCTCTGCACCAGGGCACAGCCAAGGACCATAATGCCACTTTTGCTACAGCTCAGCTGGAGGAAGGGCAGGAGCTAAAGGCGTGTTTCCCCCCAAGTCTGGTCCCAGGCTTAGATTTGCAAATTGCCTGGGCAGATGTTGAGCATCCTCTATTTATAAAAGGTAAGATCATCCTGAATACATATGAGTACCGCACACTGAGAAGTTAGTCAGCAGGTATGACAAAGTAGCCCCAAATCTGTGTTCACTTAGTAATTTTTCCTGTTGTGTCATCAGATAATTTTTCTTTATACAAAATGATGGTTATTAGAATTATCATAGAAAAGATATGTAACATTTCCATGTGAACCTCTGAGCCATTATAAGTCAGACAGCAGATTACAGCCCATCATTTGTTCTCATTTAAATCAGTATTTGGAATTCTTGATTCTAAAACTGACCATCCGTGGGCAATGTTTTGTATTTTCTCTTTCCAGTCATTGACTTGACTGTTTGGTCTGCCAGCTCTGTTTGCTTTCCATTTTGTTCAGCACAATCCTAAATGTGGTTTTTAAATGCTACTGAAATATAAATGATGACAACAGCTTTTAAAATAGGAATTATTAAAATCTAGAAAGTCTCCATCTGCTTATATATCAGTATACAGAATATTTGCTGCCTAATGCTTGGTGTTCAGTAGAGAGAACATTTTTGATTGTTTCCATATGTCCTGCACTGACCTAGTGAGGAATGAAAATCATCAGAAATTACTAGGAATCTGTCTTTGGGAGATTACTACCTCTATTTTGTAGAGCCAAGATGTCTGTAGGTTTTCGGAAATGTTCATTTTAGCATTTCATTATGTGCATTTATCTAAAATGAATATGCAGATCAGTTTTGTTTGTTTATTCCCATTGCTGGATACTATAATGCTTTTGCATAAAAAGGTGCTGTATAATAAATAACTTGCTGGAAAAGGAAAAGCATGATCTTATGGTCAAAAAGAGGAGTTTAACTAAACATTACTGTGCTGTAAACAGAAATTCTAGCACACATTCTGGGAGGGGAAGTAGTGGGCATATGAATCCTAGATTAGCTAGAATTCTGGTGTGCTGTAATGCCAGAGTGATGGGCTGAAAGGCCAAGAAGTCTTTGGCAATTTATTCTTTTTTTACACAAAACATATGTTTTTGTGACTGTTGTTCAAAAATAAGCTCATATGTTGGAAGGGCTCCCAAGAAGCTGTAACAATTACTTTATATATAAGCAAAGAGAAGACCTCCAGAAAGAGAAAAATATATTTTCAGTCTGTTTTCATGAGAATGAGTTTAAGATTAGCTTTTGTAATATTCTTAGAGTATCCATTGAATATAAACAGCACAGAACTCTTGAGGTGAACAATTCTCATTGCAAACTGAACATAGCTAATTTTAGGGAATCAGAGGAGGTACAGGACTGAGCAAAACTAATTATTGCAACAAAGTAGTGAGAATTGGTGATAATACACTCTTTATCCATTGTTTTGACATGAGGAAATGCTATCAGGAATGCCATGGAAATCAAGAAAAAAAATAGATGCACTTTATGTAATAAAGGTTGTCTCAGGTTGGATAAGACTGTATGGCTTGTGTTAAATGCTGTTAGACTAATTGAAAAAAAGTGATTTCTTCTGCCTGTGAACAGTGTAATTGAAGATGATCTCTCAGTTTAAATCTTCTCTGAGGCATGGCTGAGCAAAGAGTAGAAAAATGCCATCACCTGTAGAGTAAGGACTCAGATTCATGAGCAAACCATTTTCTCTTTTACTGTTCTGAAGATTCATGTGCTACCAAATTTTGATTGGTGACATTGTTCTTTGGGTTTGTTTTGTTGGGTTTTTTTTCTCATTAATAGTTGGCAAAGTCTTCATTTATTTCCATTCTTTACCTACTAATTATCACATAGTCAATGAAAAAGATTCTTATTTAAATAATTTACTGTTAGAATTTAGTCTAGCTTCAAAGAGATCTGGGAAATCGAGAAAAAATGGTAACTGAAAAACAGAACTCAAGTTTTCTGCAGCCAACCAACCACTGATCATTTTCAACATCATGTATAGCCCTCATCCTAGTACCATATTAACTAAAACATATTGGAAAACAGAATGGGTTTTCATTGAATCAGCACATAAAGAATTACTTGGAAAAACCTCATTTCTTAATGTTACCTCTTCCATAGGTTGCAAAGTCAAATAAAACTAATCACTTTCAAAGTGGGTCTTTAGTCAGATCACTAGATCTGAACACTGCTGCCTTTTTTTAAAGTTCACCTGTAGAGTGAGATATAAGTTTTGTGCCTGGCACTACTTCTTTTCATATAGTTGTGGAGACATCACAAAGGTTTCTTTCTCTAGTATTCTGCTTTCTCTTTGGACGTTCTGTTTTTCTAATGTGGAGAAGGAAAAGGTATCTTCAGGTTTATTTCTTTCTCCTTTAATTTAGCTAATGTTGAGATTACAGCTGGATGAAAACATTCCTATGCTAATAGCTACATTTATTGCACTTTTATGCATTAGCAATGGTAAATAATCGCCCCAAGACAACATCTGTTCTCATTTTCTAGTTTCATTTATGTTAATGTATAAACTGAGCTTCTGATAATCACTTACCTACTTTAAAACTTTCTTCTATGTGTTGTACTACTGGTTTTGGTTGCCAAATTATGTAAAAAGCTAAGGATCTTTAACTTGTAGATCAGCAACTAACACAAGTCTCAGAAGAAAGTTCTCGAAATAACTCTTCCTCTGCTCTGTCTGTGCTATGTCTGTCACTGCACTGCATTCCAGCATGGGATATATTCAGCTTGTTTTATCACATTTTTTGTAGCTACTGTACATACTGTCAGATCTTGGTTTCATGCTAGCCATTTTCTGAGTTTTTATGGATGTATTAATTTGTTGCTTCTTTTAATTAAAAGCACTGGCTCTTCACAGGCATATTCTTCCACACATGGTTTTGTCTGTGTATGGGAATGGGGCTAAACTGAGTATCTCAGGGACTGGTCAGGTGTAGCTCTAGTTTATTCCCTGCTTGCTGCTCTGCCAGTGTGTCTTAACGCTAGGAAAGTTCAGTGTGGGGCTGGGTAATTTTTCATCCTGCCATTTCTTTTGTTTTCTGAGGAGACTCCTAAACCATATCAACTGCATGTGCCTTTCACCAGGCTCTAGGACTGGAGTTTTACCTCAGATTACCAAACAGCCTTTGCAAAACATGTCTTTTTTTGTGATACTTTTGGTGTGTGGTGGGATGGGTCAATAACAATTTATACCTAGTTTTACCAGTGCAGTTATAAAAATGATCTCTTTTACTGCAACTGAATTGCAATGAAATGTGATCTTCAAATTCAGCCATCTTTTTAGCCAATGTGGCAACTGTGGCAAGTGTGGCTTTGGTCCAAGAAAAACACTATGAAATTATCTCCTTGACAGATGCTTCAGCAGAGTCAGAGTGATTAATCTTCATTTTAACTTAGCCTTCCTTATGCCAATGAAGCTCCATTAATGATTATATAATTGCAAATATGAAGCAAGACTTGCATTTAGAGAGAACTGAACCTATCTAAATGCATTTTGTATATTTTCCATGCAGCTGAAGTTCTGACAAGTGGACTATTAGCTGTCATTGTATCCAGGAGAATGGTGTGGTTCATGGGAATTTCAGAGATCCTGAGGGTCTTGTCTGTGTTTGGTTCCCTGTATTCCTTCCACTTGCTTTAATCATCTGAAACACATTGACCACAGCCTGTCTTCTGTGTAAATGAAACATCTAGAAAAATATGAAGATAATATATCCCTCAGAAGAGTAGCCTTCACATTAATTTTTCAATGTAAGCTTTTTTTGGTATGTTTCATTTTTTCTTCATTCTCACTTCAAATGTGGCAAGTGTTAATAACACTTGCCAAAGAGTGTTCTATAATTTGTCCCAGTTTCTTTAAATCTATTTTCATCTCTTCATGAACATTTTCATGTTCTTTACCTTTTGACTGGCCTTGTTTTTAAATCTAATAACATCTCAATTCTTACTCTACCTGAATTTTTCTGTGCTCTGTTTCTGTGAGTCAAATTACAATGCTCTTCTGGGTTGCATGAGGGGAAGACTGGTTACTGCTGATTGTGCCTGACTTTGCACAGCATTTTGTACACTTGTAGCTAAGTAGTAGTATGAACTTAAGTGTAATTGTTTCTGCACTATCCTATTATAGTTATTAACCTGTAGCAGATGGGTAAATTCTCCACCTGTTCTTACTGCTGTATCCAGCTGTTTCAGTGATAATTATAATTTATCAACATGGG
This sequence comes from Pardalotus punctatus, assembly GCA_013400915.1. Lineage (NCBI taxonomy): Eukaryota > Metazoa > Chordata > Aves > Passeriformes > Pardalotidae > Pardalotus > Pardalotus punctatus. The sequence continues at coordinate 982,069 of VZTX01013253.1, forward strand.
AATAAGGCACAGGGAAACACAAAAGCATAAAAGTGATTTTGGTTTGGATTAAGGGAAGAGTAAAGGAAATCAAAGATGCCCTGAAGTTCCACATCGGGGCCTTTTCCACTTGAAGTGTCTCTTCATATGGTCTGTGATATTGAAATCAAGACAGAGATCTGGCATCTATTCCCAGTGTCTACAGGTTTCTCCTGTGACAGCAAGCAGCTGAGCTAAGCCAGCATTGCTGAGAGCTTTGAGTGTCTGAACAAAGTCAGTGCTTCTTCCCTCTGTTTCCCAGTTCCTGTATTATTGTGGCTTCTTGCAGCTCAGTAGAAGTGATGGTGTGATGGAGTGCGATGTTCATCTCCATATCCCATCTCTATTTTCTCCATCTACATTTCACACCAGTTTTGAGTTTTGATATTGAAAATATCAAAGAGAGGTCACTCTGGGGAAATTTTGTCTTTGTATTATCCAAATGTATGGGTCTTATGTGTAGAAATAAAACTTTTATGAGCCTGCCTAGGGCTCTGGGATAGTGCCTATTCTCCTGCCAATTATCCTTTGTCTCCAACTCAGAACACAGTAAGTGCTGTGTGTCTTTTTTCTTACTTGGTACTAACAACATTATATCACCATTGCTGGATTAAATGCATTCTTCCATAAATCATTAAGTTTAGAAAGACCAAATAACTGAAATATTGTGTGTTGCTTTGGAAGATGCGTAAAGAACATAGGCTTGCAATTCAAGCTTCAATTTATTGTTTCAGCCAGAACTGTAGTTGCTAATGTCTGTAAAATTCACCCAGATGTATTCAGTAATTCTAGGCTGCTTCCCTGGATTGCTATACATAACCTTAATACATAACTTTAATATAATTGTGAAATAAGTAATGCATGCTTTACTGTAGGCTAGAAGGATATAGGTGTAAAAGTTCTTTGCATTAGTAAATTGTAGATAGGAACCTTGTGGGGCTGAAGAAAGTTCCAGTGTTATTTTACTTCAATTTGTCTGTTTCCCTAACATCAGGTTATAAAGTTTCTCATCAGATTTGTCCTTTCACAGTAGAAAATAATCTGCCTTATTTTCCTGGAGGCAGAGCATTGCAGGAGAAGCTCCCCATTTGAGGTAGTAATCCCTGATTAAAAAGGTATGTCTAATAGCAACTGTCCAAAATTCAGGTATTATCTGACTCACACTGAGCGTCCCTTCACTATGAGCAAAATCATGAATTTCTCATAGAGCTGTCAATGGAATTTAAATAACTAACAACTGGGATTGATTTTTTGGATTGACATAGGAAAAGCTGCACAGATACAGATTGGTTATTGTGTGCTTATGTGCATAATGGAGGGGGACAGTATTCTTCCTAAAACGTTTTTAATTTGTATGCATTCATAATGACTCATAAGCCCTGTGAAAGGAACATTGATACCCTTGGTCTTCTGTTGCATACAGACATAATGTACAGTGTTTCAATTAAAAAGTGGGAAGACACTTGAGGCCAAATGGACAATAGCACTCAAATCTTTGATAAGTAAAGTTACAAAAGCCTATTTCTAGCTTATTTTGATGACAGAAGTGTTGTTTTGGACTTGTGTGTGTGCACATGATGTCTGTATCTGAGACTCTATCATTCTTGGAGACATCCAGAAAAGCAACCTCAGTTCCTAGCAAAATCAGTGTGGTTTGAAGCATCTCTGTCTTGTTTTTAGCAGCCAAGGTAGGGTAATGAGAACGAAACTCAAATCTTAAAAATGCCCTTCATCCCACCCCTCCCTTCTTCCTAGGCTCAGCTTCACTCCTGAATTCTCTGTCTTTTCCCTAGTGACACAGAGGGATGGAGAATGGGGATTGTGCTTAGTTCATTCACATATGGTCTCTGTCACCACATTCTCCTCACGGGGAGAACTTCTCTCACTCTTCCCCTGCTCCAGCGTGGGGTCCCTCCCACAGGAGACAGTCCTCCCCAAACTGCTCCAGCATGGGTCCACATGTTCTCACTTCCTTCCTCTGTCTGCAGATGCTCTGGCACAGTAATTTTTCCCCATTCTTAAATATGTTAAACTGTCAATGGTGGGCACAGCCTAGGCCACCTGGGAACTGGCTGGCATTGGTTCTATCCGACATGGGGAAAGCTTCTGGTAGCTTCTTACAGAAGCCACTCCTATAGCCCCCATCTTCTACAAAGACCTTGCCATGCAAAGTCAATACATCCTGTTAGTGCTGCTGAGAACCTCCTTCATTTCATTTAATGTCCTAACAATTCTTGACTTTAACTAGAGTTTGAGAGATCTAATGATCTCCTAGAGACACTGGTCAGCTTTGGTAGGGGTGATATGCAGATGGTTATGACATATACAACTGGGACTGAAAATTAATTTGTGCACCCCAGGCCTTTGGGCTCTATCTCCTTCAGCATGCAACCAAGTCTTTCCTTATAGATGATGAGTGTGAAAGAGCCTGAAGTATGCTGAGATGGGAGAGAGACAATGCAAGTGGTGGCTAACAGAAGCAGTAAAGTGGGAGAGAATCTGAACTAAGAAGCGCAGAAAGCAAAAAGGTGATGTGATTTCTGTGTGTACAGCCAGGAGTGAAAAAAAAAAACAAAACAACCAACAAGCAAAACAGCCCTGCTCATGACTAACCTCTCACCTTGGTAACTATCAGGTGTTTCAGTGTGGGGTCTAAGAAACTGAGATGGTGGTTGCAGAATTCCCTGTGCATCGGGGACAGATGAATTTTCTTGATCACATGTGCTAGTGAACAGCTTATGGCTGAGCTAGCAGAGTTTGTATCTCACTGTGCACATTGCTTTTGTAATGAGCAGAAAAGAAACATTAATACTTTGTGCATGTAAAAGTCTTCTTTAAAGCTTGATAGTGTCCTTTGCTAGTGTATTAGCTAGATTAACTTTTTAAAATTTACTGAGTACCAGGGAGAGGTTGTGTTCTGCATTTCATGAGGTGACCCTTTATTTCTGCTATTTTGATAAAGTTTAAATTAGAGTGCATACCGCTTCTTTTTGTTGTCTCCAGAATAAGCTGCAGACAGCTTTGTAGTATGGGCACAAATGATTTTTGCCACAGTAAGAAAGAGAGGCCAGAGGAAGAAGAGGGAAGAGTGAGAGCAGCCTTGTGCTGCATCCTTGGGGAGCTGCTCCCTGTGCTGAAGGGGGATGTGGAGGGGGAGAGGGGCCCCAGCAGCAGCAGTGACTTGCCTGGGTTGTGGCCCAAGGTCAGGGGCAGGGGCTCCAGGGCCGTGCTGCAGCTCCTGGCAGCTTTTTGCCAAGGACAACTGTTGGTTTTGCCTGTGCAGCTGGGTCCTGCTGATCCCCTGATCGTTTTGTATTGTTGTGTACATGGGGTTACTCTGCTCCTTTTTAACCAATCCCAGCGCTATCAAAGGTTCTGTCTTTTGGAGTCTTTACAGCCACTGAAACTTTTTATTGAATCACCTGGTTTTGGACTGTAATTGTCAGTTAGCTCCTTGTTCTGGACCCCAGAATGCTGGCAGGAATTTTCAGGTGGTGGTCTTCATTGCCTTCAATCACAAATGGTGTTACCTGCAGCCTTATGGCACTTTTGGCATCAACTTTTTTAATTTTTCTCTTTTAGCTACACATTCGTGGGGAGAGATTGATCATTCAAATGCCCTTACTAATTTTCAGCTTTATTTTCTGGGTGTTTTAATATTAATTTGAGGCCTGATAATGTTTATTTATTTTATTCTGCACCATCTTCAGGGATATTTTGGAACAGATTTAGAAATCTGTGATTGCCTAATCTTGACTTGCACCTTGTAAGCGCTGCCCTCCCCCTTTTGAATAGTTTTGATATTTAAGCTCCCAATTTTGGGTGATGCAGTTTTCATTTGACATAAAAAGAACAGATTTATCCTTGCATATGCTATGAACTTCATTTTACTTTGCATTCTCTATTTTACTAAGTCCTTCTGCTATGCCTGGCAGCCTTTCTAAAATGTGATTAGAAGGGAAGTAAAGTAGTGTTGGATTGGGATATTTTGCAATCTCAAATTTAATTTGAATTCCTATTTTGTATTTGCAAATGTGAACAAAGTTGTATAAGTGAGCATAAAAGTGTACAGTTTTATATTCCTTATAAACTGCTAGATGTTCCCCTTGGTTTTTTTTATTACTGTAGGTAATTAGATGGTGGATTACCAAAATAACATTGCTCACTGGATTATAGTTATCTTCAGGAGTTAAATTTTGACTATGCGTTAAGTGTAATATTTCTGACTTGACATTTAATAACATGATATGGACATTTATATATCAGGTGGATATTAAATGATCAGCCATGGGGTGATTTATTATTGACTAACATTACCTGCTATTGGCTTTAACAGCCGTGTACAGTGATTTATAATAAAAAGAGATATTTTCTTGACTTCACTCAATCTGAACCATACAACTGGATATAGAAATTTTGCTATTAAATTAATAAAATAGATGTTATGATTTTTAATTTGAAGCATTTATCCAGTAAATAATTATTAACACTTGCATAATAGATCAGAAAAGTGAGATGCTCAGCATCAAACTAGGATTGTAGCTGGCACACTAAAATTTTATGTGCTTTGGGATCAACATCTCAAGGTACAGAAATAATGAATATTTAATTATTTGAAACCCCAGTAATACTTTATATTCAAGTTTTATTTATATCTTATTTTTACCCAAGCTATTTTATCCCATACCTTGCTCTTTTATTCATAAACATACTTCTGTACTTTTTTGTTACAATTAATCTTTTTGCACAGTCTGTTCCCAGAAATAAGTTATACATTTGACAAGATTTGTATTTGTTGAGATATTTTAGGTTGAAGCAATACTACTTAATACCTAATTCCAAAGAGAAGTAAAACACCTCAGATTGTTAATGACATGACTTTTCTCCATAAACTTGTGGCAAATGAGATCATGAGTCTACTACATAATATCCTGTGATTCCATGACTTTCATCTTTCAGTACTGGTCATCAGATTCAGTCTAAGCCTAATAAATTATTGAAGGAAATGCATGATATGGTCAGTCCAGTCCTAGATAGGATGAGGGGGTCTCTGTTATATATTTCATAGTTATTGTAGAGTTCTTTGAGATGAGGTAGTTTTGAGCAATTCCAGCAATGTTCCTATCAAAATTAAGATAAATTGTCATTTTCTATTAAATATCTACACATTGTTGTAAAAGTTAATGGCAAACAACCTATTGATTGTGCTTCTTCCTTAACTGGAATGGCAATAATGATAATACAAGTTGAGTTAAGGAAATAGTTACGTGTTTTCTGCTCTGTTTTCACACTGAGCCCGATAGGTGTAGTTCAGAGGCTTCCCCAAAACCATGCATTGTTTGTTGAATACATTTCTGTCAGCATTTCAGAATTTTTAAAAAAAGAGAAATTTTTAATCAGTGAGTTTTATCATTAAACAACAACAGAAAAAGAAAAATCATCCCTACCCCCAAAAAAGAAAAATACAAACAAACAAAAAAAAGCCAAAAAAACCGCCACAGAAGCCCCCCCCCCCCCCCCCAAAAAAAAAAAAAAAACCCAACCAAAAAAAACCCCAAAAAAACAAACCCACAACCAAACCAATAAAAAACCTGCCTTTAAAGTATTAGCAAGAGATTAGCAAGAGTCTTGTTCTGAGTGCAGTGGCTTGGTGTCAGCTGTCTGATGGGCAGTGCCTCTAACCAGGAGACTGAGACCCTGTCACACAAGTGCAAGGTGGAGGGAGAGAGACCTTTTATATAGACTGTACATTTTTGTTCCATTTTCGCATTCAGGAACAGGCAGAACTCCAACCTGGTGGGTTTTAGGCAGCTAGAGCTAGGCTTTACTACTTCTCCCTGTGAAAACAAGATCAAAAAAGGAAAGATGATGAAATATATTGTCATTATTTTCACTAAAAATCACTTGGGCAAGCATGCAACAATTCATTAAAAGAGCTAGGGAGAGAGAAAGGTTTCCTACTTTTTGGTTAGTTTTTTTTAATTAGTGAATATTTGGTAAAACTGTTCCACTAAAACCTGTGACTCAATCTATCTTTTTGGTTGAGGCGTCACAGTTTTTTCTATTGCTTTTCATGGTCACCAAAACCACCTTTCCCCTCCCTACCTCCCACCCCAAAAAAAAACCCAAAACCAAAATACCCAAAGAATGCCTCCCAATCCAGAAGATTAAATGGAAGAGTAATATGGAATAGTGTATTTTCTGTAATTCAAAGGAATACAATTCAAAACCAAAGAAAACAAAACTGACTGAATATTTGTGTAGACACCTACCTCTTGCAGAGAAGTAGCAGTTCCAGTTGTGGAAACTGGCTCTATGAATAATTTCCTTGGATGTTATAAGAGCTACCTTACTTACAGAATGACTTACTAAATGACAGTTGAAAGACTGGTTTTAAGTAATCAAATAGTTTGATAAATAAATCAGCCTTGATTGAAAAAGAAACTTGAAATTGCATCAAGCAAATATGAAACCCTCAGATTGTTATCATTAGCACAAAATTGATATAAATAGGTGAAATTAAATGAAATTAACATCTCTTTAAACAGACTTAAGAAGGTTGTAGTAGAGAATGCTGCATGTTTTCTTCTGTCAATAAAAGATTAGCTGAACTTCAGTATGATGTCTAAAGCTGTTGGAGCTGCACTTAGGTAGTCCCTTCCTCCCTTTTCCTCACCCCTCCCAGCTCTAGGAATATTAGTTCTCGCTCAGAAAGGCTTTTTCTGTCTCTCAGGACAGTATCTGCCATGGCTGTGGGTTGGGCTCTTTAAGACCTAGGAAAGGGGAAGATAACTAGACAAAAGCTGATCAGTATCTTGTCCGATATTCAATGTACAAAGTACTAATGAGGCTATTTAATTCTGTATCTGACAATGAGTATGATAATACTGAAAACAGATTAGGACCCCCTTCTAAGAGAAGATTTTTCAGCAATTTTAAAGAGGAAGAACAAATCATTATCTTCATCACAATTATGTACAAAAAACTGTTTTGGGAGAGTATGGCTCCACCCAGAGAGAGCTATAGTGATACCAACCAGCAGAACTACTGCATTGCATGGCATCCAGTCGGTATCTCTAGATACATTTCTGAAAGGATTCGTTAATTTTTAGTGGCCAGCAGGCAGAGCTGTTCATTTTGATCTCATAATTCTGACGTTAATTTGTTTTAAAGTCAAGAAAAAAAAATTCTAAAATGAAAATATTTGAAGGTGAAATTACTTTATAAAGATATACATGTTACTCATAACAGTATGCAGGATACTGAATATGGACTAATGTTCTAATGTGGTGACAAAGAGTTTTGGCTTTTACTTATTTAATATTAGTTTTTCTTCAGTGTGTAGGTGCTGAGTTGAGGAAGGTAAACACTTCATTCTAGCAGCAGACATGTTCCCTCTTCAACCAATAATCTCTTTTTATATAGAAAATGAAAAAAAATGTAGAAAAAAATTGCAATTTTCAAGTAAAATTTCTTGAAATACTTGTAACAATGAGTTTGTAGAAATACATTATATTACTGTAAGTACACTATTATTAGATATTTGTGCTTATTGAGGAAGGCATGATAGGAATGTATGTAGGAGCACAGAAAAGATGGAAAAATCTATATTAAATTTGTAAATTAAGGATAAAATTAATTGCTTAATTTTAGCTAAAATGAAACTACTAGGTTAAACAAGATAACAACTAGCTTAGAGCTGTCATCTTTTATCACATAATGTGAAGAAACTTCAGTACAAATCTGATATAAATAGCTGATAAGCCTTTTTTTTAGTATAATTAGCATATTCAAACTTCCCTTTTAACCGCAGATAAACACAGAAGCAGATGTTCCATAGTAGCATTGTTACCTTAAATTTCATGTGTAATCGTAAAGCGTCAGGTTTTTACTGGTGTAGGTTATTACAGTTGGCTTTAGTTCTCTGAATAGTCTAACTTGTTCTTTGTGAGGAGGGTTTATAAGTGCCATTGTGGTGAAAATGCTAAAAAAAAAAAAAAAAAAAACCAAAAAAATTTTGTCTTTTTTTTCTT